>JAJMFC010000060.1:0-67236 GCA_030574475.1 Trigonopsis californica
GGGGCAAGATTATATATTTATAAAGAATCCTCAAGATCTGCAAAACTTGAAATATTATCTGAAGATATAAGTAATGAAATGGGACTAGTATTTTCCCCCTTAGTTGTAGTAGTGGTTTGTAAGGATTTTCCCTCATTGTAACGTTGTCTTTTGGATCTCGGTTCTAAATTAGTTTGGATATCCCGTGTTTCTTGCTCGGGTTGAAAATAACATGTGGTAAAATCGGGAGATGATGATATTAGTGGCATTGGCAATCTTCTTGTGGCTGAATCCAAATCGCCATTGCCAGTCACAGCAGCCTCATCCTCCTGTTGTAATAGCCAAATATCGTTAAAATCACTTGATTGTGGACTTGCTAATGAAAGAGGAGCATCTTGATCATTTACTACGGGTGACAAGGCATCATTGGCGATACAATTATTATCATCATCTCCTTGGCTAGAGTTAGTAGTAGTAGTAATAGTAGTACGACTCCCTGTCCTGCGACGTCGAGATGGGCAAACAATGTGACTTAGTCCCATGGAGCGATGTAGCCCACGAGCTTTCTTAATGGGAGATAGTTCAACCCGTAGTACAGTGTGGTATCCTTCATGGTCTTGGGATTCCATTTGGTATAAGTTCAGCCCCAAAAAATGATAAATTGCTAGTGGGGTATTATTTATAGGTATTATTTATAGACCATTACTAAATCCTAGACAATTTCCACATTTTTTTTTTGGCTTCTCTTTACTGGAAAAAAATGGTTTAACTTTACTTGACATTCTGTCTTTAGAATAGATATGTTGATGTTTTTAAGGAGTAGTAAATTAAACTTGTCTGCCGTTACTACCACACACACGCACACGCACATTATACTACAGACAAACAGTACGGTACATTGTAGAGCAGTATTATTTATAATAACTGGAAAAATTAAAAGAAGAAACGAGACAAGAGCAAAAAATAAAAAAAAGAAAAGCAAGAAGAAAGGAAATACAAGTCAGATCAATGGCTACTATTCAAGACCGAAAACAGGAGCCAGGGGCGGATGAGGAGATGGAGACTAGCAGCAGCAGCAGCAGCGCCGCCGCCATAACTAAAAATGAACGCCATCTTGACCCACTCATTTTAGATTATCTAGGACTCTTTGATACCTACCAAGAAGCACGAACCGAGCTATCAAAGGCGCTAAGCTCAGGATTTTTCAATATAGCTCAAGCGAATTATGGGCGCCAATTCTTAATAAATCAGGGCGACTACGATCAGAGGATGCAAGCTACAACTTTAGTGAATTACGATTCAATCAATCGTAAATTCATAATTCACAATATAAATGATGAGGAAGATGATACACGCCGCAGCAAAGATCCAATTCAATGGTTTGGTGGATTCCCAAGTCCCAGTCTAAGACGGGCTCAGTCTGACTTCAAACAAGGTTTGTTTTGTTTGTTTTTCTATCTTTTATTTTTCTAAAAAATTCTAACTTAGAGACAGGATTCAATGAGATCATTAGCCTTATCAATCTCATTCAAAATATGCAAAATTTGGAGGACAAAATTAAGGGCAGTCCTCACTCCTCGGCAATGTCAAAATAGAAGCCGAAACAGGGCCAAGCCTTTTAAGGGCAAATCAAAATTTGGGAGCTAAACTCTTATTGGACAAGATCTATTGATTGTTCCCAAAAGACGGAAAAACACACCAGAAAATGTCAAGTTTGAGCAAGGTAAACACCAAAAATAAAGATACTAAAATAAATGATGAGAGCGCAAACAACGAGTGATCCAGATAAAGTGAGACTCATGGGGTTGGCACTTCGAGAAGCAGAGAAATGTACCCCTGTACCAACTGCATTCTGTGTTGGTGCTGTAATTACATATAGAAATCAACCAGTTTCAACCGGATATTCACGACAACTCGAGGGAAATACTCATGCAGAGCAATGTGCATTAGAGAGGATAGAGAGGACACGACCAGAGTTATTATTAAAGACACCCGGGGATGGTGTAGATCCTGAATTGGCAATATTTACTACAATGGCACCTTGCTCGGATCGACTTAGTGGGAATGTCCCATGTGCTGATCGAATTCTTCATTCACCAATCGGACATATTTATGTTGGTGTTCGAGAACCAGATACTTTCATTAAAGATAATTCCGCAGAGGCAAAACTTTTACATTCAGGTAGAACTTATACATACGTTCAAGGACTTGAAGATAAGTGTTTAGCGGTAGCCAATCGAGGACATAAAACCTTGAAATGAGTCTTTTAAAAGAGAAAAAAATAAAAAAATTTTATTTTAATTGTGCCTGCCTGTGATCAATTCATCTCTCTCATTTTCCCATTTCGACATTGCATTATCTTTTCTTTGACTATTGAGGAGGTTTATTTTTTATTTTTTTTTCTTCTATTTTCTTTCTTGTTCCATCATCTGCCCTTCTTCATGACATTTTCCCTTGCTCCCAATCTGACGATCCATGAACTTATCATCATCACATTCACTTTTGTTGGCTACAAAGAACAATAAAATTTTATTTCTTGTACATTTTTTTTTTTTTTTTCATTTTATGCTTTCATTCGTTTTTTTTTTTTTTTGTGCAATAATTTTTATGGTTAACACTATTTTTGTACACTAAGTGGTTGTTCTTGTCTTTTTTTCCTTTTAATTATTTTGTATTTTACATCTCCCTTCCACCCCTTTTTTTTATTTATTTCTATAGACAACTAAGTAAAAAAAAAAAAAGAAAGGAAAAAAACTGCATTACACAATTAAACTTTTATCATGTTCCAAAATTGGTTTTCAAAACTTATTTTTTTTTTTTCTTTTCAATGTTGGTGTGATGTGTGTCTCTAACTTGTAAATGATATAGTACCTGTTGCAGGTATTCCATTACCACCAATCTCTCTGGCAGTTATTGTTGCCTTGAGATTCTTTGAAATATTTATAATAACTTCAATCTTTGCATTTGGCTTTGAAACTTCCTTGACAACTAGTTCAGCAAGTTTGCTAGTAGGTTTCAATACACGCTCTCTAATCTCTTCATCTTCTTCATCTGAGCTAAAATCACTTTCATCACCTTCATCATTGTCTTGTTTAGCATCAGGCTCCTTTTTCGTAACCTTAATCTCACTCTTGCCCTCATAAATAGGTATTAGTACATCTCCAGTCTCAGCGGGTCCTACTAAGGTGATTGACTTTTTAATGGGTAAAGCTGTCTCGGCATTTAAAATGGGTACAAACTTGTCCTCTCCTTCCAAAACACCAATAGGAGCTTCAAGGTGGCTAGCAGTTGTTACAACTGGTTGAAGACTTTCACCAATTTCTTGACTATCAAATCCTGAAATTAATGATGCTTGCAAAGCTGCTCCTCGAGAAATTAATTCTGAAGGATTAAGTGCTTTTGTATCTAATGATGGAGACCAAATTTTTGTTCCCTGTCCAGAAAATACATCGGAAATCCGTGATGAAATCTTTGGAACATTAGATGTACCACCTGCCAAGATGACTTCGTCAACGTCTAGAGGATCTAATTTAGCCTTTTTTATCAACGCCTGAGAGAAGGCAATGAATTTGTCAAATACGCTGCGGGATAAAAGCTCAAATCTTAGTCGGTTTATAGTAGTATGAAAATCATGTCCTCCAGCTAATGATTCAACAGATAAAGGAGCACTAGTACTCTGACTTAATGTCTTTTTAGTCTTTTCAGTCTCTGCCTGTAGCTTAGCTAAAGACCGAGGTTCAGATCGAGGGTCCAATTTGAATTTCTTTTCAAACTCCTTTGAAAAAAAGTCAATCAAGGCTCGATCTAATAGATATCCACCAAGAACATAATCATGGTGAGTAGCAAGAATTGTATATTGTCCCCCTCGTGATGCAATCACAGCTCCATCACTTCGAGTGCCACCAAAATCCAAAACAACAATGATCTTGTCCTCCGGTTGGGCATCGGAGGTTTCATCAATAGGACTATAGGCAAGAACAGCAGCAGTAGGCTCATTTATGACTTGCAAAACATTCAATCCCGCTTCATTTGCAAGCTTGGACAATTCTTCTCGCTGATCAGAGTCAAAATCTGTGGGAGCAGTCAAGACAACTCCATCAATCTCCTTTCCAAGGAAACCTGAGGCGGAATCCTTCAATCGAGCCAAATGGCGAACTGCAACATCACCAACTGACATAACTGGATGACTAGTATTGGCAGAAATTTTGTAGCCGACCTTGCCATCAATATCGACAGGATGTGCTGATCCAGCCGAGTTTGTAGGGTCTATCTCATCGAAACTATATTTTTTTTTATTTTAATCAGAGTCAGCAAAAGAGCCAAAACATAAACTAAGACGACTATCTAAACCTACTCTTTGCCAATGAAGTCCCGAAAGTTGGCAACAGTGTTGGCACCATTTCGAATCAACTGATGTTTGGCGTCGAATCCATGGAAGTCATCTCCTCCAGCATAGGAAAGGGCAGAAGGAATACTTCGATGACCGTCTTCATTTGCTATCACTTCGACTTTTCCCTCCTAAAGCAAGACGTTTTAGAATCTCCTTCACTAAACCAAAACGAAAAAAAAAGGTTACCACTTACCTTGGTTGGATAAGCAATTGACGAGTTGGTATTACCAAACGCAATTCCAATGATGGTAGGATCTTCAGACATTGTATATTCGAGTTTGCTCTAGCGATTATTGAGAATAAGTCCGAAATGCCAGGAAGGAAAGAAAAAAAAAATAAAAATAAAAATAAAAATCTTCTGGGACCAAAAAATAAAAATTTCCAGAAAGAGTTCTCCCAAGGAAGGAACGATTCGAGCATCGACTTGACAAGTAAACTGGAACGGTAACAGCTAATTTACTGGTAGAATGAGTTCTTTGCTGATCTCTATTGTGGATTTCACATTAGAAATCCGGGATAGTTTGAGTTTGTTTTGAAGACTTATGAAGGGGAGCGGAATAGAAATATGAAGTGCTGAATGAAAAAAAAAAAAAAAAAAAAGTAAGGCACATCCGAGCCCGTCGCGTAAGTAGTCGTAGAAACGGAGCATCATGGTACCCGGATCTTGAGTCTGGCAAGATTCATTATGATGCGGTTTTAGAGATAGTGTGTTCTATTTATTACGATAGTTCCGTTTCACATACCCGCGCTTGTATGGCTTTGTGATGGAAGTCTACTTCAACAGGCGTTAGACATAGCTTTCTCTGCGTGTAAATACCAGTAGCCTTGAAAGGATGTACAGTAAAGTGATTTTTGAAGCAAGCAGGTTCATTCGCTGATGGGTTAGTACCCTGCTGGGATAGTGAACTCCCAATAGAAAGTCAGTAAAATTCCGAAATTGGCTGGATCAAAGAGAAAGGGCGTCTAGTTAAAGGCAGTCAACGAAGAACCTACATACCGTTTGCATGCTACAATGGGGGTTTACGTTCCGGTGAGCAGTCTAAAGAGGCTTAAAGAATATAAGTAAGTTGTATGCCTCGTTTTCTATGTTCTTGTTCTATATAACTAAACTCTTTTTTTCCTTTCTCCCTCTAAGATACTCAGCCGAAGACCATTCACCCATCTCAAAGTACATCCTCAAACCCTTCTGGAGGAGATTCACGCTCTTGTTCCCCACATATGTCGCGTAAGTACCAAGATCACTTTGATGTTTAATTTTTCTTTTTTGTTTTACTGGAGTTTATTAACAACTTGTTAGGCCAAACTTGGTATGGATAGAGAAATCTGTGATCTCTTGTTGGTTTGGATCATATTGCTAAGGTATACCCAATTAGATCACTTTGACTGGAGGCCTATTTGTTGTCATCAATCTTGCGACTCTTCTATATTATAACCCATGGATGAATCAGAGCCTTCCTAGCTGGATATACTATTCGTGAGTATATCATTTTCTTTTGTCATTTTTCCTTTCACTCACCTATATATTCCCTACAGATGGGCTCTCGGACTGTTTCTTTATCAAACATTTGATGCATGTGATGGAAGTCAAGCACGACGCACAGGCCAAAGTGGGCCGCTGGGTGAGCTCTTCGATCATGGTGTCGACGCCTTGAACACAACATTCGGATCTGTCCTCTTCTGTGGAGCCACCAGATTAGGCTTGGGATGGCGTTCCCTAATTATACAATTTTTTACCTTGATGAACTTTTATTTATGCACCTGGGAAGAATATCACACCGGAACACTCTATCTAAGCATGTTTTCGGGCCCTGTGGAGGGAATCTTGATGATTATTGGTATATATATTCTTACAGGTATATATGGTCCTGAAATATGGTCTTATCCCATCAAGTACGTCTTGGAAAAATTCAGCATCCCATTCAGCCAACAGCTCCCCAAAGTCGTAACTCATTTAAGTCTAGTAGATGCCTATCTATTCGCTGGCGCACTCGCCCTCTTGTTCAATGTTCAAGTCAGCTTTGTCAATGTTCTCAAAAAGACAAAGATAGGAGTTATCAAGCATGAAACTTCTGCATGGCAAGCTCTTTCATCCGCTGTACCGTTCTTTGTATTCTACGGTGGTATTTTAGGTTTCACAATTGAGAATCAAGGCGATTTATTCTCGAGTCCCTCCATATTCTGGCCATTTATTGCCAGTATTGGACTCCAATTTGCTTACACTGTTGGGCTCATCATCACTGCCCATTTAACAAAGCAAACTTTCCCGTTTGTCAATGTGCTTATTCTAACGCCTGTTGGTATGTTCTTCATCAAACACTGGTTTCCACTCATTGAAACTTCCTCTCTAGTATGGGCATCATTCGGACTAAGCTTCGGTATATACGGTTCATTTGTGATGGATGTAATTGAAGATTTCTGTGACTACCTAGATATTGGTTGTCTTCGAATAAAACCCAAGACTGGCAGCGCAAAGAAGAACAATTAATTACATTTATTAGAATTACCAACCAACTACTTTATAGACATTTAAGTATAGAAAGATACAAGTAGGGCTTCCCTGTAATTTTAGACGAAGGCGGAAAATCAATAATTTCGGAAAATTTGTTTTAGGATTAGTTTAGTTTGTTGTGTGAAACGAAAAGTTCGCACTTTAGAACTGACCCAACATATTGGATCACACGCTAGTAGTTTAATAACAAGAGTATTATTATGACGACTATCTCAACTTTTTGTCAAAGGAGAGAGAGCAACTACAAAAAGATAGGAGAAAAAAAAAAAGAACAAGTACAAGCCCCTGTTTCCAAAGTTGGTAGTCATTTAAAAGAAAAAAAGACTCTGATTATTTTTACGGAAGATGATATTGTTTTGATGTGGCGGGGGAAGCACATGCATGTAAAAATCATTGGGACTTATGGCTTTCTTTTGCGCTAATACGCGGAGGACCTTCAAAAAGGATGTGCAGACCATGCGTCAATGAAAATTGTTACTTTGTCTAGTCCAAATAAGGAAATTTTGCATGTTCCCAGATTTTTTAGTTTGCAGCCACCCTAAAATTCACGCAGGGGGTAAAAAGAGAGAAGAAAATCTCAAAGGAAAAAGAATTCTCACTTTGTTGATCCTTTTCTCATTCTCAAACTCCAGCCACTTTTTTTCAGAAGTCGGAAAAAGGAGGCAAAAGGTTCATACCAGCCCAGCCTTAGACTTGTAAGAGCTGGCGATGTATTGATTTTTTTAAAATCTGTAGAGGAATCACATATATGCTACCTTTGTGATTTAGCGTCATAGATAGTAATGGGCTTGCTGAAAAAAAAAAAAAAAGAAAAAACCCTCTTGTTTCGTTTCGTCATACAATCTGACCAGGATTACCTGGATGAATAGTTCGTCGTGGTGGAGAATCCCATATTCGGATTCCAAACCATGGACTGCGTGTTTAGTGTTTACCCAAAAAGGGTAGAACCCGATTTAGGAAGGGGACCTGCCAAAAAGGGAAAGGACCGCCATCACAAACCTCGAAATGAGCCATGGAAATTAAGGTATAAAACCAATCAAATTAAAGATATTGAGCCGCACCCATCAACAACTTCGTCATCGAGCCTCAAGTTGAAAGCGCTAAAACTTTTTCTTCTCTAGGCTTTCTGATTCCCCGAATTTTTCGAGTCCCCTGCTTGTTCCATAGAATTTTCTGTTTGTTTATTAGCACTAAGTTGTCCCAAGCCCACAAAATTGTTTCTCCTCCACCAAAAGGCCTACCTAACAGCGACAATCCTACAGTCTTATTAACAACAACAACAACAACTTAGTATTCAAAAGCCTCTTGTGAGATATGGTCTCCCGATTTTGGATTAGCATAGTCCCTCTCATCCTCCTTGCAGGGTAGGTACAGACTTTTTTTCGTTACAGTTTTTGCTTCTTTTCTTCCTTTACGCCGTGCATGAAGTCCAATCTCTTTTTTGAGCCGTGTGGGCATTTGTATGAGCACTCTTCGACCTTCTTCAAAGCAAGATAATGATCATGCTACTTGTCAATTGACGGGTTTTGTCGTTTGTCCATGGCGCAATTGGAGAGGGGGTGTTGTTGCTGTCGGTTCAAAATAGGGTTTGTTTACTTTATTTGATGGGTGGGAAGAAGTGACCTCATCAACCACTTTCAAGGTTTACCACTTATTCTTTGACAGCGAACTCTTTTCTTCTTTTTAGCTTTGCTTTAATTAATTATTTTTTTTTTTTTTGATCCATTACTGACTGATCAATTATTTTCTCCTTACAGTGGAGTGCTCTTCTCTTACTTGGTTTTCCTTGGTGGGGCAAAATCTCATGTCCCTCTAAACAAATTCTACTATGTCCAAGCAGACACTTCAGGGATAACTGGAGCTCAGCCGATAACGCGATGGACTCCATGGAATTACTGTGGAGTCAGTAATGATGACTCTGTCGACTGCACTAGTGCCCGTCCCGCCAGAGCCTTTCAACCTCAAAATGACTTCACTGGTATGCCTACCCAATTTGATGATAGACATCATTACTTTTACTACATGTCGAGATTTACTTGGGTATTCTCTCTTTTTACTGTCGCTTTCAGCAGTTTTGCCCTTATGACTAGTTTTGCTGGTCTTTGCTCGAGAATTGGTGCAGGTATAACCAATTTTTTTATCTGCGTGGCATTATTGTTTGATATCATCGCCATGTCTTTGGCAACTGCCCTGTCTGTTAAGGCAAGAAATTATTTCTCTAATGCGAGCATGCCTGCTAAAGTTTCATCATATTACTTGGGATTTGGCTGGGCTTCTGTCGCTATCTTTATACTATGTGTGGTTGGATTTGGCATCGCTTGCTCACCTTTGAATGATACAAGAAGATATTCAGCACGTACACCCATACTCTCCAAGGAAGGAGGAGCTGCTACTTCTGATAAGAAATCACGAGGAAGATTCTTCAATTTCCAGTCCAACAAACATCAAGACGGAGCTTATGATTCAACTACTGTCGGCAACGAGCGAAGCAGCTTTGAAAGGACGGTTTAAAACTGAGCAAGTTTCACCATGCTCATTATTTATATCTTTGATACCCAACTTCTCCTTTACAATGTTTCTACATTGAAGGAAATTTTTCTCTTTCTCCATAATTTTTTTGAATAATATTTTGATTTTATATTGCTCTGCCGACATTTTCCTCTGTATGTCGTCGATTCATAATAATGGCTGACCAGCGAGATTGTATGTGTGCACTTGTGCCCTTGCATGAAATCATTTTAATTTTCTCTTCTCTTTTTCTTTTTCTTTTTCTTTTTCTTTTTTTTTGTCGATATTTTACGTGAAGCCAAATGCACTACTGATTAATTTTTGTAGTATTACTGTCGTTTCTTCTAACTTACTTTCCCTTTTACATTCATGTATTCTACGGTTTTTGCGTTCGCTGATTTATTTTGATTTTTACATGTGCAAATGTGTAAGGAACAAAAGGAAGGAAGTTCCTTTATTTTTAAAAAAAAAAAAAAAAAAAAAATGAAATGAAATGAAATGAAATTATTTTATGGGATATTGCTCCGCCTTGTTTGTTGATCCACGACTTGTCTGAATTTGCCTCCAAAGCTAAATTGCAAGAGGCGTTTTTGACAACGTGCCGGGCTGGCAACGGGGACAATAGAATCTTCTGGCAGGGCAACCGACTCTTGGGACTATAAATACTTCCTTGGCAACCTTTTCTTCATTGAACAACAATCCATTTAGCAAGACGTCTATTGGCTTAATTACAATTCAATCTTTGTTAATCAAATACTCATCTCTTTAAGTTCAAATAACAATGCCACGACGATCTTCTGCCGGTAGCCGACGACCTTCCGCACCTGCGACTGCGCCTCGAAGGCCCTCTGCGCCTCCTTCTAGACCAGCTTCATCAGTTGCTACTATGCCCGCTCAGCATCCACCTGCTGCTAATCATGCACCAGCTCCTCAACAACCTGGTCTCTTTGGACAAATGGCATCTACTGCTGCGGGTGTAGCTGTTGGATCAGCTGTTGGTCATACAATTGCTGGCGCAGTTGGTGGACTCTTTGGAGGTGGTAGTAGCGCCCCCGTGGAACAACAGCAACCTCAGGAACTTGCTCCTCAACAGAATTATCAACAACAGCCTTACGAACAAGGACGCACTTGTGAAGTTGATGCACGGAATTTTACAAGGTGTCTAGATGAAAATAATGGCAACATGGACATTTGTGGCTGGTATTTAGGCCAACTTAAGGCTTGTCAAGAAGCTGCTAAGCAATATTAAAAAAATCAAAAGAAAAAATTGCTTATAATAGTTAGAAGTCATATGTATTGCGCAATAGACCAGTTTTGCCCTTGGCTTTTTTGTGGTCTCATAGAAAGAATATTATGTCTATAATTTGTATCATCTCTCCTTTTTTTTTTTTTCATACTGTACATAAGGGAAAAAAAGACAATAAATTTTTGAACTTTCATATTTTATATTCTTGCCTTATAATGGGGAGGGGATGTTATGTCTGTAAGGTAGAATAGACGTATAACGGTAAAACAGCGCAAGACGGCTGGTCAGTTCTCAATCACAATGGCAAGAAGCAGATCAAAACGTAGGCCAGAAAAGAAAAAACAAAAGAACAAAGAAAAAAGAAAAAAAAAAATTTGAATAATAACAACAACAGGAAAGACAACTACAAGCCCACGAGATGTAAAAAGCAGGAGAAAAAACAAACAACGACCAAGGAAAAGGAGACAGAACAAACAGGTGGGGTCCCAAAACGCAGCACACACACACAAAACAGACAAAAAAGAAATATCAAAAAAAAAAAAGAAAAACCACATGATTCTATTATTAGCACGAGCAGATTAACTACTCGTTAAGCGTAATTAGAAAAAACAACAAACAAAAAAAGACAAAAAAAAAAAAACCCAAAGAATTATCAAGTTGTGATGTTTTCAAAAAAAAGAGTCAAATCATGATATAATGCAGGAAGATGATTTTTGATCAGATTCATCTTGAGCAGCTCCCTTTGGTTTAGCACTTAATGCGCAACGCGCAGCTTCAGTAAAGCATTCATTAACACCACGATTTTTTTTTGCAGAACATTCAAGATATCTTAAAGCACCAATTCTTTTTGCCATTGCTAAACCTTCTTCATAAGTAATATATTTTTTAGCTGGTTCAGATACGATACTTTGAGCATGTAATGCTCTATTATTTGTTGAACCATTTGTTATACCATTAAGAGCACCTGTATTGCTGCCAACACCACCATTAGTCAATGTTGAATCAGTACTTTGAGTACTAATATTGTTGTTATTCGTATTTGTATTTGACTTTTCTATTCCAGTCCCATTCGTATCTGAAGGGGTATTCCTTGGTTTTACAACTGCTTGTTCTTCAGTTTGAGATCGTAAATCACATTTAAGAGCAACAAGAACCAGCTTGACCCCTTCACAATGATCAGTAATCTCTCCTACCCATTTTGATGCGACATTCTCTAATGAATCTCGTGAATCAACTGAGAAACATAACATAATTGTATGTGTATCTGAATAGCTCAATGATCGAAGTCGATCAAACTCTTCTTGACCAGCTGTATCCCAAAGGGAAAGCTGAATTGGTACTCCATCAACAAATATATCGTGAACGTAATTCTCAAAAACTGTTGGTTCATAAACTTGTGGGAAATATCCCCGAGTAAATACATTTAATAATGATGTTTTACCGCATGCGCCATCACCGAGGATAACAATCTTTCGTTGAACTAAAGAAAAAAAAAAATATTAATTCACTAGTCAGTATCTATTGGATTCTTATTTTCTTTTGCAATTCAAATCATTCAATAAAATAAAAATAAAAAAAAACGACGCGTCGCGTGTGCAAATTTAGCATGGACATGAAAAAAAAAAAAATTTTTAATTTTCAACGCCCGGCCAAGCACGAAAAAATAATTTAACAAAATAATTAAAAAAGAATAAAAATTCTCCTACTCACTTGGCTTTTTGGATCCACCACAGAGTGCCATATTAATAGTTGCTTTGTGGTTGATTTATTGATTTTGGGGTAAAGAGTTTGTCGATGGTCTGTAGTGGCGTCTATTTTTGTCGTCCAACCTATTTTTGTCCTCGAGTTTTGTTGTTGTTGTCGTTGTTGTGCTGGTATGGGGATTTCTAATTTAGAATGGGCAAAAAATAAAAAGAGAATATCTCGGTCCCTTTTTCGCTCCCTTTGTCTCTAGTTCTCTCTTCTCCCCTGACAACGCGAATTTTCTCTTATCCCCCTCCCGCTCCCAATCGACCCTACTTTTTCTCGTATGGAAGAAATGACAAGGCGATAGATGGAGGGCGCTGCTATTGCAAAAAGGGTATCTGCAGCTAATTCTGACGTTTTCCCACATTATCTAGGTACACAAGAATGAGTAAATACGAGAGGTTATATTGTAAATCAAATCAAATTCAAATCTCAAAACAATAACATACACTACATAAGGTTGTCTTGTATTGAACCTAAATTACAATCTCGTCTTTCCTCTGTAGATAACTCCCATAACATAAACAAGGTAGTAATTGTCATTGTTGAAGCGGATCCTGATAAATCACTGTCTAAACATCATCGCCATCTTGCTACTGGAGTTTGAAACGGTGAATCTTTACATAATTATTACATAATTCTCCTTCTCTCGCTCTTTATTTCATCTACAATGGGAGTTATGACGAACAATAAACCGTATATTATTGGGAAGCAATATGTCATATGTTTTTACGGAGTTAATTTCTTTCCCCACAACAATTTTGTAGCGTTGGGATAACAAAATTTCATTTCTTATTGAGACTTAACTCCGATGAATAAATATCATTCATTGTCATTGGGGGGGGGGGAGGTTGAGCCCCTCCCCCTGCCGTGCGCCAATGAAAGTCTATTTTAGGCTAGGGCAAATAAAGTTTTTAGTGGGGCAAAGCGAATCGGGAAATGAGTCCCACCCCGCCACTGAGAATGAAGAAACAATTCCCATCCAGTTAGAAATTGAAATCAGAAGGCCCGAAAAAACTAAAGCCCGGGGAAGGAAGCTGAAAAAGAAGGTATTTCTACTCGCCTATTATTGTTTTCCGTACGGGATAACTAATACCCCTTCTCCTCCGAGATTTTTAATTATTAAACCTCTTGGTCCGGTTTAATATTTTCATTTTCGTTTCTTTTCCAAGGGACACAAGGGCTTACCATACATATCTCATAGATTGTGCATCATCGCAGGAGATTAATAATAGACATTCAGAAAGAGCAGGGCGCTAAATTCTCTTGTTAATCATTTCAATATGGCTGAAGATGACCTCGTCCTTGATACATTATTGCTTCGATTGAAACATCGTTTCAGAGAGCCAGTGGCTGAATTCTTTGGTGTTCTTGTAATTGTTGTTTTTGGTGATGGTGTCGTGGCACAATATACGTTGTCATCAGGTAAAGCAGGAGAGTATTTGTCAGTCAGTTGGCTGTGGGGTACCGCCGTCATGTTTGGCGTATACGCTTCTGGTGGTATCTCTGGTGGTCACTTGAACCCAGCTGTAACACTTTCTAATTGTATATTCCGCAAGTTTCCATGGCGAAAATTACCTATATATTTTGTTGGTCAGTTTCTTGGTGGTGTTACTGGAGCTGCTATTATTTATGGCAATTATCGATCCGCCATTGATAATTTTGAAGGGTTTGGTATTCGAACAGTTACAGGACCAACTGCGACTGCAGGAATTTTTTGCACATATCCTCAACCTTTTTTGACTAAGACAGGTCAACTCTTTTCTGAAGTGATTGCATCTGCATTTTTACAATTTTTTATCTATGCTATAGGTGATGAAAATAATAATCCAGCTGGTGGTCTTGGTCCTTTGATTTTGTGCTTCTTAATTCTTAGTATCGGTGCTGCTCTCGGATGGCAAACTGGTTATGCTATTAACATTGCTCGTGATACAGCTCCTCGATTGTTCACTTGGATGGCTGGTTATGGCTTGGAAGTATGGACAGCAGGTGATTATTACTTTTGGATCCCAATTTTAGGTTCTTTACTTGGTTGTGTACTTGGAGGTTTCCTTTACGATGTCTTCATCTTTACTGGAAAAGTATCTCCTGTCAATCAACCATATTTGGGATTCCAAAATTACTACTATGCTTATCGTGAATGGAGAGGTGACAAGATTGAAGAGAAGAGAGTGGCTCGCAAGAGTGAACAGAGAGCAGAGGAATATGATGAAGCATATGATGATAGCTCAGACAAGTATGATAGTACTACTAGACGAAAGACGGATGCTCGTCATTATGAAAATGAAAATGAAAATGAAAATGGTACCTCATCGAGTACAACTCCTCCAATTACTACTTTATCATGACAATACTGAAAGGAAAAAAAAAAAAAAAAATATTTTGATGACAAGGTGAAAGTATATGTCATCATTGCTTTTTTGGTGTTACGGATATTAAGCTCCACAGACTTAACTTGTCAATTGTCATTTACGGATAAAGAGTTCTCCTTTTTAACATTTCTAAAATTTTGATTTATAGTATGCGCTCCTTTCGTCATTTTTGTTTTTCGCTTTTTTCTTCTTCACTGAACGGTTAAATCATGTACGCATTTTCCTTGATAATCAATTGGACTAACCTTTTAAAGAGTCAAAAGTTATTTTTTTTTTTTGATTTTGTTTTGTAATGCTTTGTTCCATGTACAATATACCATTGATAATTATCTTTTTTTTGGTCTTATCGTCACGTGCTCCCCTATATATTAAAATTTGCCCCGCCATTACAAATAACCAAGTGCCGCATTTTTTTATCTTTTTGGGCGGGGTGTCTTTTTCCGGGATGAATGCCTTTTTGGACTTATCCAGGGCACCAAATGGGTACTAAAAAGGCTAAGAATTTAGCATAACATGATCAAGAACTGCTTAAAACGCTCGACATGTCTTGCGGGGGTGAAGGTCACTACTTTCTTACAAATTCTTACGTCGTTGCTGGGAGAGAACCTAACAGGAAAAAGTGTAGCCCGCAGGTAAGACAATAATAATTAGACAATTGATCTTCGAATTCGGGAAAACCATAGAAGTCAGTAGACGAGGTTTTAACCTGAATTAGGATAGTAGTGCCAAATTTAGCGTAGAATCTCGCTGCCAATAGTGCTTTTACAGGGGGGACGGAGAAGGAAACTTAAAATATTTGACTTGTTAAAATCTTCCCCTTATTTGTTTTTAAGATCTTCAGTAAATTTTTCTTTTCAGGGATACAAGACGGCGCTGATGGCGGGGTTCATAGGCGATGACAAGCAATTAATGAAACTTTTCACTGTCGTATCAGTAATAACCTCTCGCTTATACCCTTTTCGGCGTTGGAGCTGCCCTTTTTCCTCTTCTTTATGCATCTTAAATCCCCGGACTTATTTGTTTCCTTTTGCTTAGTCCCCGCCAGGCTACGAATGCGAACGGCAGAATTATTCGCCTTAACTCCCTACAGTATATTGTTGGCAAGTTATTATAGCATACTCTTTTGATCTATGTATCTAGACAACAATGGTATACAAGTAAATAAAAAAGAAAATCATCAAATTATATCTTATCCACCCTGTTTTGCAAAAAAAAGTTGTCTTCTTGCTCGGCAACGGGGAATTGAACCCCGGTCCCCCGCGTGCTGGTATGAACCTGACAGGCGGAAATTCTAGCCACTAAACTATTGCCGATTATGACATCCCGACATTGCGTGTCATTCACGTAGTCCAATCCATCACGTTTTTCCAGCCGTTGCCATGGCAACCGGGATCGAAAACTTTAACTCAACCTTTGCGGACAAGTCCGAAGTCCAAAACCTGCCGGCAATGTTACAAAGAACGAAAGGCGAAAGGAGGGCAAAAACTTAGGAAACTGTCTTTTCGATGCATTCAGCAGCTATGTCACGTAAATGTGAGGGGACATGAAGGCCCTCCTAGACACCAGGAAAGGCCTCAAGGCGGTGGCTCAGTTCCTTGCCAACCTTCCGCCAATCTCCAATTAAGTGGTCAGCCTCATTTACGGGTACGCTAGTTAGGGTTTTTGTCTCGCACAGAGTACCAGACAGCACTGTGACTGCTTAGTCTCTCGCAAGTTTTCCCCTGACTCTCCTCTAGGAGGGAAATCCAGCACCACTACATGCAGATAGTCAATCCAATAGGATTTAAGAAGTAAAAAAAATAAAAAATAAAAAATAATGGGACCACATCGGACCAGAGTTCTAGTTCATGTGGATATATGTATTCGTCTATATTCCAGCTGTGAAGGGAATTCGGGGGCAATCGGTGCCTACGTTTCAAAGGATACACATCAGTGCAAAACTAAACTAAACATCAGTGCACGAACGACGCAAAGCCTGGATCGGGCACAAACGCGAACATAGTCTAGCTTCTTGTATTTAGGTTGTTTTAACTAGCTGCTGTGTACATAGGACTTTAAATTTGATAAAAACTAAACTAACTGCACGAACGCCAAACTATGCGTGCGGCCAGACTGAAACAATGCGGCACATACTGAGAGAATGCAAGTTCTATGGAAGACAGCGCGAGACCCTAAAAAGCGCTTCCTGAAAACTAAGAACTAAGACTGACGGAACTCCTCGATACTGGAGAGGGATTCAGAGCGGTAACTCAGCTTCTCGAGAACACGCCGCAACTACTACACTGTGCGGAAGTCCTCACCAGAGGCCAGCTAGTCAAGGTTTTTCCTACGAAAGCCATCAGCAAGCATCACGCCTCCTCAAGCGGGAAATCCGGCAGGACTTTAAATTTGATAAAAACTAAACTAAACATTACTTCTATTAGGTGAATCAACCAAAAGGCCGCAAAGCCTGGATGGGGCGCATACGCGTGCATAGTCTCACTGCTTGTATTTAGGTTGTTTTTCAACTAGCTACTGTGTATATAGGACTTCAAATTTGATATAATCTAACTAACGGACTAGTCCGAGAGGCAAGGCAGTAATGGATTCTTGTGCGGACGGATTAAAAAGAAACTTTTTGATTGTATGATAAGCCTTTATGAACCCGCCATGTTTGACCTCTTATTCTGTTCTCAAATATAAACTTGTAGAGTGATACAGCAGTGCGTATTTCTTTTAGAAAGCAGTAGTCCTCGGACTCTAATCTACTAACATTCACGACATACCACAAACCGAGCCAAATATTTCAAATCAGTTGAGATTTGATATATCAAAAGCTTCGAGAAAATCATCGCTTATAAGACATTGACTACATAGAATTACACGGGACACGAAAGCGAGGCATCACCTATCGAGATTATATAGGCAAGATCTCAGGACATCGACAATATTATTATCCTTGGATACTAAAGTTTAAATTGTTGGGTCCAACGATATTAAAGATGATCCTTGAACAAATAATTAAACTTTCATTTCTTTTTGCCATTTTCGTGTAAACTTTTCTTGTGTTGTCGACGTGTCGCGTCGTGACATTTCCTAAAAGGGATACTGTTTCCTAATTTGGACAGCTACCATCAACTTTCGGCTGGCAAAAAAATCCTCCTGGCAAGTAATTTTGGTTATTGAAACCAGTTAAGATTCCACAATTATACTCGTAAATCCTCAAAATACATAAATTTCTGTTGTATAAGTTTGCTTGTTCAAGCTACCTGAGTCGTGTTGTCTGGTTAGTTTGTTGACGTTGTCGCGTGGCAGTTTTGTTTACTTTTGGGCCGTTGCATTCCTCACCGAGAACTTTACCAATTCAGAGCCCATCGCTCGGAAAACCAAGGACTATTCGTGCTTTCTTCTCTCCCTTTCTAAAACACACGAGCTTTATTTTTGTCACCGTGATTGACTTGCTGCTCTGTCCCTATCCAAACTATTGGATGGTAAAGGCTCCTCTTCAGTCTTTCTAACCGACTCTTTTTGTCCCTCTGTCATTTCAATAAACAGGAGAACTCCTTTCTAATCAGCAAAAATCAATACACTCCTTGGTGCAGTCTGTGACTCCCGTCCTCTCGTTGAAATACTTTCCGACCTTTTGTCATTCTTTTAATCCATTATTGCAGGAGTTTTGCTTTATATCACTCTCATTCAATAAAAAGGTCCTATGCCACCACCGGCATCAAATATGGCAGTCGCTGCTGCAAATGCTGCTAGTCAAAAATCATCAACACAGATTCAAAATAAACCTTCTATACGTCGGCCGAGGACCACAATTGACACCGATTACGCCAGTAAACGCGTCTCTCAGGTATCAACATCATCGTCAAGCCGCCGGACAACTCAGATTGGACCATGGCGCCTCGGTAAGACTCTTGGACGCGGTTCATCGGGTAGAGTCAGTCTCGCAAAACATACTACGACCGGACAGTTGGCAGCTGTCAAGATTCTACCAAAAGCAGCTTACGATTCAGCAGACCACAGTCCTAATTCCGGAAATGTCCTTCCCTATGGAATTGAAAAAGAAGTGATCATTATGAAACTTATTCGTCATCCAAATGTCATGAGTTTGTACGACGTTTGGGAAAATCAAGGTGAACTGTAAGTTCTGAAGGCTGTCGAAAGAACTATATTCTTTTTCCTTTTTTTATTTTATTTTTTTTTTATTGGACCTATAGCTGACTTTTTGTATGACAGATACCTCGTACTTGAATACGTTGAAGGAGGCGAATTGTTCGACTTTTTGATAAAGAACGGTCGCATGGAAGAACCGGAAGCTATGAAGTTCTTCCGTCAGATTATTGCTGGTGTGGACTATTGTCATAAATTCAACATCTGTCACCGAGATCTCAAGCCAGAAAATCTGCTCCTGGATAAAGATAATAACATAAAAATTGCTGATTTCGGTATGGCAGCACTGGAAACGGCAGGCAGAATGTTGGAGACATCTTGCGGTTCTCCTCATTATGCAGCCCCTGAAGTTGTTTCTGGAAAGCCATATCACGGCGCATCTGCAGATATATGGTCTTGCGGAGTCATTCTCTTTGCGCTTCTAACTGGTCATCTGCCATTCGACAAGGAAAATCTCAGAGAGCTCTTGATAACAGTTCAGAGCGGAAAATACATTATGCCAAATGATCTGTCGTATGAAGCGAAGAATCTCATTAGTAGAATCCTCGTCGTTGATCCAGCACGTCGAATAACTATTCAGGAAATATACAATCATCCTTTAATGACGCGTTACCAAGACACAGATCCAGCATTAACAGCAAGGCTTGCAAGATTACCTTCTGTTTTATGTCCTGTTCGTTCAAAGAATGATATAGATCCAGAAATTTTAAGAAGCCTGACCATCCTGTGGCATGGTGCATCCAAACAAGTTATTGTTGAGGCTCTGTTAGAACCTGGAGCAAATCCTGAAAAGACCTTTTATTGTCTCTTGTTACAGTATAGACAGGAAAATATAGCAAACCGTCATGAAAAAGGCGCCGATGGCGGCGATGAGGCTACAAAGAGGCAATCGACATTTATAACTAGACGCCAATCTGTCACGAGCAGATCCTCAAGGCAAATTTCGGGTGTTGCAGTTCAACGGAATACTCCAGCAGATAGAGCAAAAACACCTGATCAAATTTCACCCCAGGATAGTCAATATTCACAGTCTGACAATACTAGCGAAGAGCAAGATGAGGTGAGAAAAATGAAGAGAATATCTAAGAACCTTCAAAGTCCAAGAGGTGCTCGTCATATCCGCAGTCCATCGAGGGTTTCAGCTAGGCGACGATCTAGATTGGAAGTGGGAGCTTCACAGAGACAAATCCCTGCGACAGCCTCTAGAACACGTCTACCCACATCTTCATCAAGGCATACAAACGTCACATTCGCTAGGCGAGGAGGTAGAAAAAGGGATTCTCATCTGGGACACTCATCTACTCAGTCATTGGCAAATAGGCTCGGCCTCAGTCAGCAATTAGATGTTGCTACAGCTGTAGCTACTGATGGTAAGAATGCAGAATCAGCGTACTTTGTGGGAGGACTGCGCATTCCGACAGGATTTTTTGAAGAAGAGACTCGCAGAACATCAGATGACTTTGCTAAAATATGTGAACGTGCTTTCTATCACAAGACTTCACCGAAACGACGGTCAAAAGTGATAGACGAAAGTATGCTCAAACCAGATCCAACTCATAAGGGTTACCTCGACGATGTCATTTCCGATTTGATCAGCAATGGTATGTCACGATCAAGCACAATGGTTAAAGATCATAAGTCAAACTCAATGAAACCAATCCCCAACTTTTTGCCTATGGTTTTTGAAGAAGAGGACCAATTTGCCGACACGGTTGAAAGAGAGCTTCACTCTACGAAGCAACCTAATCGTTCAAATGTTGAGCCTTCAGCCCTTTCGCCTTTACGAAGGACCAGCCATGCACAGCGATCCCTTTCCAAAAGTTCCAATATCATAGCAATGAACAGTACTGCAGGAGCTGAGAACAGGCACAAACGAGGATCAAGCGAGGTATCTCAGCTTCATAAGACTCAGACTTATAGGGACATACCATCAGCAGATCAAGATCTCGTGGATATGCATTCAAGGCCTCCACCGCCGATGGCTGAGTTAACCGATAAGTCTCGGGGAAAACCAATGATATTGGCAGATGAACTAGATAAAAAACAAATGCAGGAAGGAGCCATCAAAGTACAAAAAGCAAGGCGGAAACCAGTTCTGGGTGATAAAGATGTTAATCTTCCAGTCTCTATCGACACTGCAGCTGCGAATAAAGACAAGGAAAGCGGGTCAGCCAAAACAGGAACGCTTCTTCCCTCTCCTCCACTGGTATCTGAATCAAACGCTGCCCAGCCAAGTAGGAAGACTTCCATTTTCAGCAAGCTTATCCGACCAAAGTCTGAAAGAACCGCTTCAGCGGGATCTGGAGTTGATTCCGAACATGCTCGCCGCAGTCCATTGTTATCTTCAGGACTAAAATTTGATAATGCAGGCAAAAGGAACGCAAGTGAAGCAAGTCAAACCAGCAAAAATAGTTCTTCAACTGTTGATGGCACAGCTGCGAACGCCCGTAATGCTAATGCAAATAATGGTGATCGACGTAACTGGTTTTCAAAAATTCTCAATAATACTCCTGAGACTCGCGTTGTATATTCAGTATTGACTCGTGAACAGCTTCAAGTTCAGATTATTAATCTTTTACACGATTGGCGCCGTTATGGCATCTCTGGAATCCTTATTGATGGTCCTAAACATAATGTGCAAGCCCGCATTAGCAGTAAAAATGCTCTTCAAGTCAAGCCTGTCCGCTTCAAAATTGATCTTGGCATTGTGGATCATACAAAATCCTCAGCTACTTTTACGCAGGAGAAGGGTGCTGCTTCATCCTTTATCAGGCTTGTCAGCGAAATCGAGCGGGTTCTCAATGGGTCCTCATAAAGCAAAAGAAAAAAAAAAATGAAAATTTAACAAACGCTCCTTTCTGGATTTCTCACCTCTTAATTTTACTAATTTTTTCTCGCTTTTTTCCCGTGATAATTTTTTCTTCTACACTTTTTGGTTTGTATAGAATGTTTGCGACAATTTGGTTGTTCTAATTTTTTCTTTTACCCTTTTACTTTTAACATGTGCTTTTTGGTCTCTCATCTTGTTGCTATAATTATTGAGTAATGTACTATAGTTGAAACTTTTATTATTTTCTTTTCTTCTCTCGAATTGAGTATTGAAGCTCTGTTATCACCAGGGAATTGCTATTATTACTTTACTAAAGAATACAAGAAAGCGAATCCCTTTTAACAGACTCCTCGATAAGTGACAGGGTGTCCCTTAACCTTTTCATACTCACGTTGTAAAGCTTGCCTTTCTCTAGTGAATAAACCTGCATGATGACGGAAAGGGCGAGACATAAGCTCAATTGTCTCACGATCTGTTGTCATGAGATCTTGGATAACACTTGCAATGTCACGCAAAAAATCGTATAAGAGAGCTGTTGACATTGATTGCCGTACGACAACCCGCAGGATTTCTTTCTTGTCCTCGTTTGGAGGTAATGGATAATTGGGGACAATATATCCCTTAATCCTTAATAGTTTTTGCACCCAATCCTGCTTAATGTTTGGATATTTATTGCGAAACTCATCGGTAAATTGGAACGCAACGACTGGTAAACCCTCATTGTAGTCGGTAGCATCATCAGAATGAAAATTGTCATCAGTCTTATTAAATACACCCCTCTTTCGATGGATATCAGAAAGTACTTTAAAATAGCCAGTCTCCTCAAGGAATTTGGAGAGTAGACGCGCATTTCTCAAGGATCCTCCATGAATAGCCGCATATCCTTCACGACCAAGATGGAGCAAATAGAAATAGTGCTCAATGACAGGAAATCCAGGTCGTGAAAAGTTGAGATTGAAGCTGTAGTCGACTCCGCCGAGATATCTTAGCTCAAAGATCAGATCTTTAGGTAAATGCTTTCCGTCCCTCCAGATAACCCATCCAAGACCTGCAGAAGCCAAACCAAACTTATGACCAGATGTATTAATACTAACAACGCGGGGGAGCCTGAAATCCCATTTAAGGTCGGGATGGACAAAAGGTGCAATCATTCCACCAGACGCTCCATCGACATGGATCGGCACAAAGGTGCCAGTCTCTTTTTCGTATTCATCTAATAGGTTATGAACCTCTTCGACGGGTTCATAGTGCCCAGTAAAGGTAGATCCAAGAATAACAAATATACCAATAGTATTTTCATCGAGATAGTCTCGGATTTTGGTGGTATCCATTCGATACCGAGATTTCTCAGTAACAGGAACAAGCCTCATCTCAACATCAAAGTAACGAGCAAACTTCTCCAAAGCTACTTGGGCATTGGCGCCCATAATAATATTCGGTTTCGAGAAATCTTTCCCGGCATTCTTTCTTCTTTCCCTCCACAAGTGTTTCATGGCAAGTCCGCCAAGCATTATAGCCTCAGAAGAGCCAGTTGTAGCTGTGCCTATTGCGCCACCACCATGTGGAGCATGCCAGAGATTAGACAAAATAGAGATGCATCTAGAATGGAGTTCAAGCATAGAGGGGTATTCCTCTGCATCGGAAAGATTTTTTGTCAAATTTTCACTTGCGAGCTTCGCTGCTAAAGGATGCACATACGTATTGACAAAACTATGGCACGTGTAAGTAAGGGATGACACCTTAGGTTACATAAAATAGTCTTACCTTGCAAAATTGAGAAGCGGTCTACCGTCCAGCTCAAGATGATCATGGATAGCTTGGTACGCAACTTCTGGATCGACTCCTTTTTGAGGTATAGAGCTGAAGGAGAATAAGGTTAAACATGAGAGGTATTAGCCCATAGAATTTCGACTTACAACCGAGGAATCATCTGAGCAGAAGTGTACTTGCTCTCGTAAGGATCATGCACATTGTGAATGGCCAAATCATGAATTTCCTTTGAGATATTGGGATTCTCCTTATAGAGATCCTCAATAAGTTTATCAGCATCCACGTGCAGAGAAAGAGGCATTTTGACTATTGAAGAATGATATTCGAGAAGAGATGTCGGATGAAGTCCTGGTAAAAATCTGATGCTTAATATACTTCATATCGACGTCATTGGTTCATAGATCGATGGGCTTAACCCAGAATAGAAAATATTGGGAGTACTAAAATGTGGAGATAAAAAGCTTGAAAATCCTCGATTTCGAGCAAAACACTGTGGACGTAAAGTCGATCAGGGTGCTTGATGTATTGTATTATGTATGACGCCAATAAGCTGAACCGTAGCGATGAATACAAGCCTTAAGCATGCGTCGATCATCACGCACTGACGGTTTACTTCAACGTACTGTATCATAGCTCGTTCAGAAGGGCGGATATGGTATATCGTTATATCTGCACGCTCTACGTTTCAAATACAGACCTTCTTAACTCAGCTTATAAGCTATTCAAGAAATCTGTCTAGTCAATCATGATACATTTATATATCGATCCTTGCCATGCCCTTACGAAAAAGCGTTAGTCAGAGTATAGCTCTAGAGCTTACTATGTAGGAAACGCATATACAGGCATGATGTGACTTGACTTAATGATCTTTACACAGTCAAATACATACAAGACGAGACCTTTAAATGCTCTGTAGACGTGTACTGTTGCTCGATTGGGAAGTCGAGGACGCGCTTTTAGTCGCAGCTAAATTCGAGAGCCGCACGACTTTTTTTGACCGAACTAAAGTACAAACCAAGCTAAAGAAGCCTCTGCAAGTCATGAAACGGAACTCATCTAATGTCGGTGATACTGCCAGGTCGCGCAAGAAGGCCAAGTTACAGGATGTAAGGACTATTTCAACGCAATCACCCGATCAAGGTAAGTTCTGTATATTGCTATTAGTTTATCCGCTTACTAACTCGGAATTTTTAAAGCACTCAACAATGGTCAATTAGACGTTGGTTCATTTGTAAAATCGCGGGAGTTTGAAATCAACCAACTCCAAGATGCAATGCTCAAGTCCAAGTAAGATGATATTAAATTCGAGGCTTGCTATGTCAAAATATACGACGTCTAACAACGATTGAAAGATCTGCTTCTTCGCAACGTGCTTTTCAGTCGCTTCCTAGATCCTTGAGGAGAAGGGCCGCTAGTCATAATGTGAAGCGGATGCCCAAGCGGTTGAGGAAAAAAACTCTTTTTGAGGTGGGTACTATTATACGGTGAAAACACAAAGAATGTCCTCAAAACTAACAGCTTGGTCAGACAAGGGACACAGGAGTACCCACAAAGCCGAAAACGAAAAAGCCTGCAAAATATCATATTCGCCAAGAGGCAGTAAGACGACAGCGCGAGCGACAGGATGCTCAAAATGAAGAAAAGTTAAATGAAGGACTCGGCAATATCTTTGAAGAAAATGAAGACCTGATGCAAGTTGATGCAAAATGCAAACTACCAGAGTCACAATCTGTTCATTTTAAAAAGCGACAAAAATCAAAAACTTGGTTACCTAGCCATGTTTGGCATGCAAAAAGAGCCCATATAGATACCCTATGGGGGTTTTCAATACCTACCACCCCATCAGACAAATGCTACAGATCGACCCATCGAATCCAATCAGGCTTGAAAAATAGTGCGATAGCCTTTGATACCAGTTATTACTCTACAGTTATCTTGACTTGTAGTAGTCAGTTACCTTTACAGACTGTGATCAGTATTCTCGCAGGAAGGCGGCCCTCTGTAGGCTTAATTGCTAAGGGTGTCAAAAGCTGGCAGGGTATGCTATTTAAGAAAGCCACCAATGGTTCGGCCTCTGTCACAAAAGGAATTGGACCTGGCACCATCTACTGGAAGCCATATGACGCTGAGCAAGTAGATGATGCTGAAAAGTATAAAGTCATGATACGCGTACATCCTGCCAATTTTAATGAGTTATGGGATGAACTAAACAGACTAGCAGATAACACAACCACCAATGAAAAAATTCACGTTCAAGATTGCCGATTTGCAATAGGATCCATTGATATTTTTGGAACAGCGGCGACAAATGCATTGGTCTCAGTTCTAAAACCCCGAAATAAGGATGATAAATTTTCAAAACGATTATTTACAATTCGAAATCTCGAGAATCCAGACAGTTTACCAACTGGTACGGTGTTAAACTTGGAGGTCTGTGATCCTCGCCTTCAAGCATCGCGTCCTCCCAAGGTGCGGGAACGCAGATCCCTTGATACTTTGGATTCTCTAGAAGAGACGATGCAAGCTGAAATTGTGAATTGGACTATTGAGGACAATGGAGAAGATTCTTCGGCAAAGTCTTTTCTCTTCTCGTCACGAGCCAGGAAATCATCTTACAAACTTCAACGGACGCTGAAAGCCATCAATCAAAGAAGACACAACATTCTAACTGAGGAATCGGCTCTAGATGATAAGCAAGAGAAGGTGGCTGACCCATCGATTCCAGTCATTCTTTTAAAGAGAGATGACCGACGGTGTGGCTGGACTGTGCTAGCTCCGTGGCACTGGATTTTGCCTTTTTGGTTTTCGCTAATGTCCTTACCAAGCGTGAAATTTGGTGGGCTCCAAGAATTGCATCAGCTTGCATTTGAGACTCAGATAGCATACTTTCCTGATGACTTTCCTGGGCTCGAATCTGGTTTCAAGACTGGGTTAGAGACTGGGCTGAAGGAACGAGATGCTTGGGAAAAGAGACCCGCGGGAAAGAGGATTGCATATAGCGCTGTTGACTGTGGAAATTCAAGCTTGAGATCTTCTAAAAAGCATGGTACAGGGAAGCCAGTTCATGAAAACGACCGAGGAGAGATTGGAGACCCGTTTTTATGTGATTGGGGATTTCTCTTTTCTCTAAACGAAGCAGACGAGGACAGCGATATGGAAATGGAAGCAGAAGATAATTCCTCGATTAAATCCAAAGAAAATGAAGAATACCCTAATAAACAAAAAGAAAAGCAAGTAAAGACACCATGGATGATTCCAGCAAAAGATTTAGGATCTGATATTTTATTTGATCGTCCAGATTTGTCGAGGGGTATATTCCAAGTTTGTGTTTCACTTGTTCACAGGGGGACACCATTATCTCGAGCGAGAATATATGCAATCCCACCATACATGGACAAACATTGGTTTATGACAAGAATGAAACTCTCTGAGAAGACTTATAAGAAGGATGACAAGAAGCTTGTACCCAAACCGAGTAACGTAATAACTAAGACGACCCTTGATGGACAGCAGACTCACCCACCATGCCCACCACCAGATTATTTGATTGGATTTGTGACTACAGGTTGCTTCAGTTTAAGTGAGGGTAAAGGGCAAGCAATTGGGTCATTAGGATGGACTGCGGTTGAAAGTACATGTGGGTTTGAAAGTCCAATGAGCCATTACTGTTTAATACGCAACTCTGGAAGTAGTATATGTAGACTTGGAACCTGGAGGGTCATTTAATGTTGCATTAATTTTATTATTTGAATACAAAGGTACAGTAGACGCCAAAAATATGCATGTATTAATAGGTTTTTTTTTTTTTTTTTTTTTTTTCCCCATCAACGACTACAGAGCAGATAAAAGTTATCCTCAATGTTTGAAGCAGTGAATGATGACGAGTATGTACCCTTTATCGGGAGTAATTACAAATTCATAATTTTTAGAGCGTATCCGGAGTAAATTGACTTTATTACCTCCTTCATCATCACCCTTAAGTTGCTGTTGACCATCTGGCCCAGCAGCCTCACGTGTTTCTTCATTTGCACCTGATGCTATATCACTCAATTCATTAGATAAATCTACCATTTGAAAAATTTTGAATGCATATTGTAAAGCTTGTTGCTTGAGTCGATCTTGATGTTTTTGAAATTGATCAACAATACCTGCATTAACTACCATCCCACCATTATCATTCGTAGACGCTTTGTGACTATTCCACTCATCATTATTCCACTTTGAGAAAATTTCTCCAGAAAATCGATCTGAAAAGTGAAATTTAAGTAAACTTCGTGTTTGAGGTTCCAATATGAGAATCCCGTCCACGTCAGAGCGGTTTGACAGATGACCAATAATCTCCTGTACGGCTAACCTTCGCCGTCGCTGTTGTCCTTCGTCTTCTTGTGTTGCAACTTCTGTTTGTATGTCCGCATTGCTGCTGTTGTTCATTCTGTTTTGTTTACTTTTCCTAAACTCATTGTTTTTCTTTCAACTTTTGGGATGAGCTAGTAATATTAAAATTCTACTGCACGTATTTACGTCTTTTATAGTCGTCAGTCACCGCGACACAATACAATAAAAGATAGATAAGAGAATTTACAACAAAGGCATTCAAAATATACAGACATCATTCAAAGAGCTTTGTTGCTCTCTATTGTAAAACATTCTTTAAAATAACAAATCCTGGGTTATATTATTTTACTCAACCTTGTTTTCAAAGCTTTCGACAAGGTCAGGGATCTCGTCATCCCCCTGTTGCTTCTCACCTTCCCCTTCGCCAGATCCTGCCGCGCCAGTATTACCCTGAGCCTGAGACTGAAGAGCCTGATACTGCTCCGCTAGTTGTCGTAAGCTGTTAAGAGAGTCTGGTCCCAGTTGAGTCAAAATACCGGGAACGAGTTCTGCGAGCTCCTTCTCCTGACCATGGCCATAGATGGCATATGTGTTTGATGGTACAGCAGCGTGCACTATAAGTAGAAAAAAGGGATCAGCTCACTTTGAATAAAACAAAGAAGAAGGGGGAAAAAAAAAGTGAACCTACCAGTTGGGTGAGAGAAGTGAGTGATTTTGCCATCATCTCTGAAGAAATTGACTTCTTCAATTTGAGGAATTGGCTGGACATTCAGCTTCTTGAGAGTACCCTGTAGCTTCTTGTCGTCGACACCTGCTTCCTTGTGGACCTTCTTCACTTTCCGTCGAGGAGTACCTTTACCACTATCAGCATGTAATTATAGTTAGCAACCCAGTTCAATAAGTTCACATGTACATCCAATAGTTTGTTTGAATATTACCCTGTTAAAAAGAAATATTCTGTTAGCAAAAAAAACCCTTTAAATAACTCAAATCAAAAGCACGAAAATTGCATTAGCTATGACTGGCATTCACATTAATCGATTTTGACAACTAGATCAGATCTCTTTTATGTGGATGGAATAATAGCCCCAATGCTCTGTAGTATTATACAACTCACCAATACGGACGCTCTGTTGGAGCCGAGCAAGCTTAGCGTTGTCGACCATTGTATGTCGTTAATGAAGATCTAGATTGGAGTTTAAATCCGTTATAATCAGTTTTGGTTTTCTTAGGTCGCGACTTGTTGCTAGTCAGTTTCACTCAAAGCTTCCGAAGGCCTTTCTCATCAATGACGGACAGTTCTTCCCCAGTGTTGCGAATCCTCCCAAAAACGCAGTCACAACCCGAAAACCCTGACCAGACGCAAAACATGACAATAACGAATTGATTGACTCTACAATAATAAGGCGAGGGGGTGTTCTATATGATAATATATATGGTTCTATGTACAGTAAAACAAATAATAAAACACTTGTATCTAAGTCAAGCATAAAATGTTGTAGTGCTGGGCTGCGGTCTTGGAAGATCAAAGTCAGTTTTTGTTGTTTTAGAAGATTCGCCAACTACTGCGCTTTTAAGAGAATTTTGATGTGGTCTGTTGATGCTGTCTCTGACTAGTTGCTGTCCCGGGTGTTGATCCTAGAACGGTGAATATCTCATCATAGTCTGACATTGACTGCATGCCATCATTGCCAAATTCATCGTCAATACCCGTAGATGTCTCGACGGGGGTCTCTTTTGATGATGACTTAGTATTTGTTTGAGGAGTCTTGTGATTGATCTTATTATTGCTTCGTGTTGCTGTTGCCTTTTTCCCCCTTTGTACATTGGCATCCTTGTCATCTATACTAATCTCTAAATCATTGATTTGCATGTTATCATCGCTTCGCTTGTCCTTCCTCCTTGTTCTTTCAAGAGCTCGTAAATCCTTCATATTCATGATAATCTGCACGTGGAGAGCATCAATGTACTCTTGTTGTAGCTGCATCTTATCGCTAGCACTTTCAGCAGTGACGCCAATATCCCGCCATGTTTTAGAAGTTTGTGGATATTTAGGATCGTACTTAATGCATGAGTAGTCAGGCAAGACAAACTTGGGAGCTACCGAATCGTCCAATTTGCACCCCTCCTTGGCCAATAGTTGCTCCATAGTCAAACTCTCTCCGGCAGGTATAGGATTAGGCTGCGATGGTGTCACACAATCCATGTCAACTTCTTTCCTCAACACTGTATCGATATCCACACCAGAAAAGAACGCGGCAGATTGTGGAACATCATTGATACCCATCTTCTGAGAGAATAAAGCTCTCGTCCATAAATTGGCAATCTGCATTGCCATCGCTGCACGATATTTATCCTGATTGGAAGCAAGGTAACGAACTTCGTCATGGACAGTTAAAACAAGTCGACAATCGATATTATACTTCTGAGTCAAGTAATCCATTGATGTAATCAAAAGATGTAAGTAATCAACGCCGCTTGACTGGATCGCCCAATTCACACGACTTGTAATGAAACCATGGCGATTAACATTCTCTCTTATGAGAGCTTGAGTTATTGCAGCACTCAAAACAGGGGTACGAGGTCTGATTTGGTCTGCAATATCTTCAAGCTTGTTGAATACAACAGATTCACTGCCTCCTCTCCAATAAGCAACATCTCGATCTTTATAAAGGGATGACTTGGTCTTGACCCCCTTTGTAGTCTTGTACAGCTCTTTGACAACTTCATCAGCTTCTGCCTCACTGGTTGAAGGATTGAATTGTAGCAATAGCTGCCTCGCAAACTTTTGACCTGCTCCATATATTCTGCCATAATTGAAGATTTTTGCATGGTTACGAGATATTTTCAGAATAGATGCGGTCTTTGAGTGAAGATCAGTACCCTCAGCTTTAGATCCTTCCAGGGTCTGCCAGCCGACAACTGTCCCTCCATGAAGTCCGAACTGTGCATCTCCCATAAGACTAGCAATCCATAGCTCCTCAGAATCTACATCCGCACCAACAAAATGATACTCAGGAGGAGCACGAACCATTGCTTTGAGCTCAGAACCAACTCTATTAACCTTTGCGTTACTGGCTGTGAGCCAAGTGGATTCAACAGCGCGCCGAGTAATTGTGCCCATAGGGATTACCTGCGGTAATATCATTCCAACAGGTCTATTCGAATGCTCACCATCAACAACATTTGGTCTTTTAAATCCCATATCGAGATTGTCTTCATCTTCAAAGATAGTCATTTGAGATCGAATCCTTTCTCTACTTGATATCCAATAAGAACAAGCCGCATTCATTTGTAGAGCTTCAAGAGCAATACGATATTCCGATGTCAGTACGCCCGACTCGTGATGACGAAGATATCCTTTCGCCAATGGCGAAGCGCAACGGGCTGTTGGGCCATTAGGGTGAGGTACCTTGAAAAGACCGTATATGTGATTATAATCATCAGCATCCTGAGGGGATATTTCTTTGACTGCTTCTCTAATCTCCTCTTCATTAACCAAAATATACTTTTGATCAATCAATTTTCGCATATCTTTAATAGGGGCTCTGAATGTGAATCCGTTCTCATCATTCCAGACTAGGGGATATCCATTCCATGAAAGCCTTAAAAGAATCGGAGTAACCCTAGATCTAGCTGTTAACTTCAAAGGCTCGCCAGGTTTAGATACGAGACTCTTGTACCATTCCGGGTATCCAGGAAGCTTTTGATTTTTGTAAGGCCTAGGCTCTTCACCCTTTTTTTTGGGCTTAGTATATCTTGGAGGTTTAATAGTCCAATCGAGTTGAGAAAGCCAAGGATCATTGTCCAGATAGGCACGCAAATCAGCCTCTGAAAGATCTTTCATGCTTACAGCTATCTCAGCCAGTTCTTCTAGATTACTGATAACTTTCTGAGAGAGTGTCTTGTATAATTCCTCTGAATTGTGAATATATGCTTTCCAAGAGTGATCAATTGGTAAGAACGTCTTACTAAGCTGTCGCAGAGCATTGAACGTTACAGGGTGTGGGCAGGTCTCAAGGAAATCATGAAACAACTTTTTATATACCATGTGTGTTACTAAGACATCTTTTGCACAATATGTCATGGTTCCATTGAAATTTTCAAGAATTTCTTCCTTATCAAGAGAAGAAAATATCTCTCTAGCTGATTTATCCACTTCAATATCACAATGGAAATACGCTACCTCCTTGAGGCTATTTGTCGAGGTCTTTTTTAACCATGGTTCAGCAGAAAAGTTTACCTCTCCATTCTCGTCAGCCGAATAATCGTCATCGATTCTTCTCGAAGCCCCGCTATCTTCAGTGGCAGTTTTATTCTTGGATGGCTTTTCGGCTGACTTTTGTTTGAGAATATCATTAATCTCATTCTCACAGTCTAGTATAGCCTTTGAACCTGATTTCTTCCACTCATCAAAAAGATTAACCTTATTCTCTTGTTCGATCCGATAATTGTCTATTGACTTTTTATGTTTTAGCCAAGTTGGTCTTTGCTGTGAGCACATTCCCGTAGTCGTAACATGTAGAGACATGGTATCAATACAAAATATGTTTGCTCCCTTCATGTGGTATTCTTCCTTTATTCTCGCCCTATCGTACCCAACATTGTGACCCACAACTATTCTTTCCGGCTGCTCCCGAGGGCCAAAGGGTATCAAATGTCTCACATTGTCGGTCTCTCCTAGGAGCCAAGGTGATACCCAGCCGAACCATGCGTCTGCAGTCACGATGACACCAATCACTGCGAAGGGCGAAACATTAAACATCACCTCAGTATCAAAAACCATTGCTTCTCCATCTGGGTATTCGACTGGTTCTGGGTCTTTGCCTTGCTGATATTTTGTCCAACCGGATCTTTTCACCCATTCTACTGGAAATGGGGGGAGATCAATTTCTGAAAATTCGAGAGCTTTCGCCTTAGCATCTTGAGTATTTGCAGTCGCAATTTTGTAGAAATGTTCATCCAGGGTATCTCCTAATAATTCAGGCATCTTAAAAGCAATTGGTTTGCTTCTTCCAGTAGCTTTATCGTGAAGATCGTGTGCCTTTCGATGCTCGTAGGATAACTCCACAAGCTCTGCTAGGGGTGGGGTATATTTTACTTTTCCAAACAATTGCTTGTGCAACTGTGGGGATAATTGCTGGACACCGGCTTCATTTAATCGGTCTATTTGGTCATAGTAAGAAAACATGCTCTTGCTTCAAATTCTACTCCATTTACTTACAATCTTCCGGATTTATATCGTCACTAGCTTGATCCTTTTCAGTGCGTATAAGAGAGTATGACAGTTGCCGTTTGATAATTCGTTTAGCTGAGAGACTGTGCGAACGCCATGAGGGATGAGCTCTCGGTATGTCGAGAGGGATGCGGTTATATGAAACGAGACACAGTTCCCGCCATGACTTTTTCCACATATTTTTGCTATATTTCCTTTCTCAGGGATCCTTCAGACCTTTCCAAACGTAGCATTTAAAATGCCTCGATAGCTAATTCCAATTGCATGTTCCTTTGGTCATCAAGACCTCTTTTGTTTCGACTTCTTGGGAGTGTTGAAAAGGACGGCTCATCGAGCTAACAAAAAGCCCTAAACCTGATTAAGCTCCCATTTAACAACTGAATTTATCTCTGACAATTAACAAAGGCTCGAAGAAAGGCATTCAGCGATGACCACGGGGCTCTGACATGTCTGCAGGAAATAGTAATGACAATAATGAGCAAAAGACTGCGGAAGCTTTAATAGTGGCTTTTAAGCGGAGGGGGCTATTCGATAACACCCGCAGAGAAGTATTTCAGGAGTTTTCACAAAGTGTCAGTCATTTTCTTCATTCTTTTTCTACTAAAGCTAATGCTTTGGGTTAAAGCTGACATTTGATTGATGTATTATTAGGAATGTCGACGGAAGTATGTTGGAGAAGTTGAGAAGATTATTGGGCAGGAGATTGCAAGAGACCCAGAACTGCTTTCAAGAGACCGCAGAAAATCTGTAGCATTAATGGAAGGCGTAGTTGACAGATCCAAAGAGACATATCGACCAGTACGCAGTTATATTAATATGCATACCGTGGAAAGCAACGAGCTCGAAAATTCAGTGCGGTCTGCTTTGGAGGAAATCCTGGCGGAAATGCAACAACCATCAGAGGAAATGCACAATGGTACATCTTCAAGAGAAAGAAAACCTTCTATCTAACTAATTCATGGAAATGATATATGAGATTTTTAATAAAATTTGGATAATAAAACCAAAGAATTTGCCTTTTTTCGTTTATAAGACAATATATCAACAGATGTTGTAAAAAGACTAATAAGAACAATACAAAGTAGGCTAAAACAGAAAGAAACGGAGACATTGATGCCTTTTTATTGTTACTCCGTTTTCCTCAAGAAAAAAAAAATGTAAACAAATGAATAAAGGATAAAAAAATAAACTAAAAGCAAGCATGTTAATGCGCCGCTCACATGACAAAATCGTACATTTCAGATACCACCACAAAAAAAAAAAAAAAGAGACAAAGTAAAAAAAGAAAGAGGGCCCCTGAAGCTATTGAGTAGTTGGACTGCAATAAGAAAAATTAATTGGAAAGCCTGGCAAATGCAAAGCCATACAAATAACTCCAGATCAGTCCAAACAGGACATCTCTAATAAAATAGGAAAAAAAAGAAAAAGAAAAGACGGCGCCCAAGTTGTTAATTAGAGCACAAAAGGTCCAGCATCTGAAGGAGGAGTCAATATAGGACTGTTACTCAGATCCATCCCATGAGGCGTAGATTCTTTGATGTCAGGGTCATTAGAAAATATATCCAATAAATTTAATTCTCTTCCCGTCGTCTCAACATTTATCGTACCCTCATTATTATCAGCATTATTCTCAGCAGGGATGGCATTAACAAGTCTAGGGCCGGTTTCATTGTCGCTATCGACATCCAAAAGAGCTTCCAAAATATGCTGATTACGATTATCTCCCTGCTCTGTATCATCAGATTGCTGATCTTTGGCTTCTTCTTCTTCTAATCGTTGCATCTTATTTTTCTCCTCTTGCCTCTCTTCAGAGGGTCGTCCCTGAGAATCAGAAGAGGTCTTTTTGAGTTCAAAATGTGGCACTTCTATCTCGGCTTCAAGATCACACATTGATCGACAATTTGGACATTGGAAATTGGGATAATTCTTGACCACTATCGGTCTGATACACTTGTAATGCCACACATGTGAACATGGAGCAACGAACAATGCTTGACAAGGAGCAATTGCAACTAGACAGATGGAGCATTCCTGATTATTAGAAGATGAGGATGAATCAGTTAATGCAAGGCCACTTCGGGTAAATAGAGTTTCATGAGTCTCCATATTGAAATTGTTGACCTTCTTGCCGTGCTGGCTATTGATCTGTACTCTGAGACGTACACATTTGTACTCGAATTCGCTGCTCCCGCGAAAGTCCATGCCTAGCTGCAAAAAGTCGCCATCTTTGATTTCAAATGGCTCTGATACTTTAGCACTAGGAGATAACCTTACATAATTCAAAAACGTCCCTGATGAGGATTTGACATCTCTTATGTAAAACTTATTATCTTGATACCAGAGTTCCGCATGCCGCCGACTGACTACTTTATTGCGAAATATGATAGGTGCTTGATCCTCACATATATCTTGAATCTTTTCCTTTTTATCGCTACACCTTCCAATAAGGATACTTTCAAATGATTTATTGAATCGACGCTCAATAGGCTCATTGTATTGAGAAGGAGTCGAAGAGGAATGATCCATAATTGGAATTAAACGTATTAAAGTGTCCTGTTGGATAGAACCAGAATCACTTGGTGAAAGTCTTTCAGAAGAATCGACTGGATACGAAATAGTACTAGTTGTAGGCATTGAGGGACGTCGAACGGACCGAGGAAGAGGGCTGTTATTTCCTCTGATAGATTGAGGAGCAGACCCAGATGGCGATATTAGACTAGCTGACCGAGTGCGATTACGCCCAGACAGGAACCCTCTAGCTACTCCACTCGTCAATGAAAGAGGTGAAGTAGATGATAAAATCCCGCCCCCGGTGACTCCATTGCTATTACCGCTGGGACTGTGGCTGTTTATGTTGCTGCTGCTATTGTTGTTGTTGTTGCCTGATGCGGCGGAATCATTCCGAGAATTTGATCCCGCACTCACGCCTATGCCTGCTCCGAGGGCCCTGGACGAAAACATTCCGCTAGCAATTTTCTACTCAAGAGGACTGTTTGTCTGCTCTATGTGGCCGAGGAAGCCGTAGTTTGGGTGGGGGCAGCTGAGGTTTAAAAACCGAATTAACAACGAAAAGCCAACTCAACTAAAAAAGATCACGGTACCAACACAAATGCCGTTTTTGCAGTTACAAAATTGACACCCCTAAGAAAGAAGATACTTTTTTCTCCAAGACTGAAAATCAAAAGGTGGGCCTTGATGTAAAGTGGGACAATTATTTACCAAACGTCTTTCAAGTTAACTTTGTTTGATGGTCTCAAAGGGCAGCCCACTAACTGTGTCAACGGACTCGCACTTCGCCTTTATCCGTCGAGTTGGCTTTCCCAATCTTCCCTAACAATTTAGCGTATATTTTATACCAGTATGAGATGTGGCAATGTGGCAAACCTCCCAATCCAACAAACAAACAAACAAATTCTTCCCAAATGTCCCAACCCATAACAAAAACAAAAACAATTCTACAGTTTAAGACTTACGATGATGGATAATAAGAGATCTTCGACAATGTTTATATATTAAAACATAATGTATCACTATACAATATCACTCGCGCATATCTATAAAAAATTCCTAACCTGCCCCGTATAAACCGCAATGCTAATAGAAGAAAAAAAAAAAAAACACCTTGTAAAGAAAAAAACTACACTTTTTTAGTCAACATTGACGGGATCCCAGGCGAGATGAAGGTATTGATCCGTCTCCAGCAGATCAACATCCTCAGGAGAAAGTTTGAAATCAAAGACATCAATATTCTCAGCAATTCGAGAAGGAGTCACAGACTTGACAAGAGGGATAAATCCTTTATCAATAGACCACCGGATAAGAACTTGAGCAGGTGTCTTGTTATACTTCTGGGAAAGCTTAACCAAATCGGGATCGTCAAACTTTTGACCACGGAAGACAGGACAAAATGCCTCCAGGGCAATATCATTTTCTTGGCAGAAGTCGACAATATCCTTTCGGGCCAACCATGGGTGAAGTTCAAGTTGGTTGATAACAGGCTTGATTCTGTAACCTTCCCAAGACATAAGTTGCTTCAAGTGTGCAATACCGTAGTTAGACACACCAATAGATCGGACAAGTCCAGCATCAACAGCTTCTTGCATAGCCTTGTAAGATTGTAATCGCTTTTCAGGACCAGGATTGGGAGAGTGGACAAGGAAAAGGTCAATGTAATCAAGACCAGATCGCTCAATAGAGCCCTTGATGTGCTCCTTGGTAGATTCGTATCCTTGATCTTCATCCCAAAGCTTGGTGGTGAAGAAAACTTCTTCCCGCTTAGCACCAGTTTCCTTCATCCATTTTCGGATAGCAATACCGCATTCCGTCTCATTAGCATATCGCTTAGCAGAATCGATATGTCGGTATCCAGTCTGTAAAGCACAGTAAACAGCATTGATACAGTCTTCAGGAGAAGTCTTATAGACACCAAATCCAGTGACTGGGATTTTAGAGCCAGAGCTCAAAGTGACAAGAGGGGCCTTTCCAGGGTGGGCAGAGGTATCGGGAGTAAGATAGACCATTTTGATAAAAAGTTGAAAGTAGTAAAGTTGTTAAAGAGTTAAGAGAAAGTAGTAGTTGATCTGAGATTGTGATCTTGTGTGGAATTCAAATTTGAGCAGGGGATTCCTGGGTCTTTTATATTATTTGATTGTCCATACGGTACCCATAGATGCGGTCGTTTTTCTTCCATATTCTACATTTTTTTTTCTAAGATATACAGAACCTTCCCTAAAGGGTTTAGCTTAAAACTTTTGGGTTAATCTTTTGTTCCTGCATTATGTTTGAAACAGTTTGGGAATGGGTGTAAGGAGACATTAGTCTACGCCCAATGACGTATACACCCCCTCGACTAAGCCCTGTCAATTTTTTTTGCCCTTGTCTGCCAAACTCTAATCTGGCTCTCACTGTGCTGCCCCACCTGTCCTAGCAGTTGTCTTGATCGACACGCCAAACGAAAAAGTACCAAGGGGGCCGTTAAAAAAAAAAAGAAAAGGCCCTGAATATGAGATATGAATGACTATACAGTTACGTAGTATAAATTGAGTTTAATAAGAGTATATTATATTGTTATTAATGCGGCAATGATAAATGAATTACATAGTTGTTATCTCCTTTGTGTACCTTAAGAAAACGTGTATCTGTAGATCCGTGCCTGACCAACTTTGCGCATACCGTTGTACGCTGAATGAGACTAATCCTAATTTGAAACTTTGGGAAAGCCAAAAACAAACAAGTTTCTCCGGTAAAATCTTGTACCTTAAGCCCCTTTTTTGCTTTTTCGTAAACTTTCTCTTGCCAATTTCCGACGTGGCATATTCATACTTTTCATATGCAGAGCCGCACGGAACAAGAATCCAGGAGAATGCATTAAAAAAAAAAAGTTGTCTTTGGGAGATCTAAAGCATCAAAAAAAGTCAAATCATATACACTTCGGTCATTTCGAAGATAATAGAGAATCTTTTACATCCCTTTTAACTTTTGGAACTTTCTGGGAAGTGTAAAGGCATGGAAGATCCGAGAGTTTGTTACGGAGCTAAGTTTTTATCTATCATTTTGTGTAGATTCACATTTCGTTTGGGACATCATAGCTGACATCAAAGTAGAGATGAAGTGGCGAATGCTCATTTGCCATAACGTAAATCGTACCCCTGTCCAATGAACTGTCTGATCATTCTCGGGCAAGGGAATAACAGCATGGCATTCCGGCTCTGACTCTGCACTAATCCCAAACACGTAACTCCCAGTGAGCCGCAGTCATTTTTTTTATTTTGTACTTTACTAATTGAACAGCTTATGTGAGGCTATTGCTAACCTGCCAGCCGTTCCAAGACTGGAAAGGAACTCGTAAACGGGGCGGAAACGGGAACGGAAACGGTCTCGCAAAATTTCTCGCATCATTCATCACACGTAAGCGCTGTGTACATTTCATATCATCGTTTAACAGATACTATCTGCCGTTGCTAATATTGCGCAGACCTTCATTGGATCTCTTGGACCGTGAAATTAGATCTTCTCTTTGAAAACTCCCATATCATAAACTGTAAAAAAAAAGTTTGGGAACATATAAAAAAAGAAAAATTTAAGCTTAAATCAAAGGGAAAATATAAAAAGAAAAAATTTCAAGAAAAAGTCTAATGAGAAAAGTAAACATTAACCGGGCGTGTGTCGTTGACTTTGAGATACGCGTCCGTAAAGCTTTCAAACGCAAAGACTTATCATTTATGATGTCACGTCACTGTCCATATCCGTAGTCTTATTCTACGAGGAATGTCCGAAGTTCTACAGTTCTAACTTCACCGAGGTATCTAATCTGTCATCGTCAACCTCGGAAGAATTTCCATAAGGAAGAATATTCGGCAACATACGAAACCCAAATAAGTCTTGACTAGCCCGCTGTTAAAAAAACGCCATAACTTGTCTTACGGCTCGAATCGTCGGCCGAGGCGATTTCCAGAAACGGGTTTCAGAACGGCCCGTGCGAATCATAAGCTGGACATTTCTAACTTGTGTTGCAGAATACCCTTTTACAGATGTCCCAATAGCCGCTCAGTTAATCCCAACTTGGATATAGAGTTCACCCCCCAAAAAGTTGGTTACTTGGGAATTGAAACAGGCTTAGCGGTCTTCAACCTGTTGGGACTTACCAGAAAGAGAACACTACAGTGCTGTGAATACTAACAACAACAGTAGATTAGCTCGTGGTTCAAATGCAAGAGAATGAATGGGATGACAAAACGCGGCTGGTGACGGCTTAAAATCTGAGGGAACTGCGAAAGTACCCGAACTCGCAGCCGGGCGTGGGAGATCCTCTCGAAAACTTATGCACTGGTCGATTTGATTGTTTGGCGCCCCAACTTGGAAATAGCTATCGTTGACACGTAATCCTGGATTGTACACTCTTGGATAGAATCGCTGATTGAAAAAGATTTGATTTGATAGATTAGATTCCCCGCGTCGTATATTATGTTGTTATATGTCTTTCTATCCGCCGGAGAAGTCCTATGCTGCAGTAAGTCTTAAGGTCACTAGAGTGTGCTCTACGCGCGATTAGTGAATAGTTGGTTGGCGTCAACATTAACTCTCGGTCAATAGCCTTCAACTGTGTGAGTGGTAATGTTTACTTGTAGAAACAATATGAGCAGTTTAGCGGCAACTTGTGTTCAAGCGCGCATTAAATATACGCTGTAAACGCATTTGCTCATCTCGGTATACTACGTGCTTCACGATTTCCCAATTTCTCTTTTTTTTCTTTTCAAATTAGCCATGCCACTCTGTTGAAATCAGAAGGTAACAATCTGCAAAAAGTTGGGTCTACTGAAGTAGATATTAATATTACGATGTGATCCTGTAGTGAAACTGTATGTAGTATCGTGTGTACTTTTCGAGGTTTGTCGACGTGAAGTCGGTTGGGATCAAAACAACAAGTGACCGAAAAATAGCAGATCCAGAGTAATAATCAAAGTATTCCACGCGAAGTGATTCAGTGAAGCTTATACGACTCTGAAACTTTTAGTAGGCTGGCTGAAAGGGACACAGCTTTACGTCTGCAGTCGGCGTTTTGGCTTGTTCCCTTGATAGACAGATGTCTAGAAACTGGGACCCGGAGGCCTATTCAGTTCCTTTCGATGTATTGTCGAACCTTGATTGTGCGAATGCTGCGGTTCAACCATTATCTACTATTTTAAAAGACATCGTACCTGATCTCTCTCTTTTGCTGGATGTTAAATCTAAATCAGAGGACAGCAGAAAGGAGCTCGAAAATGGTATGAACATCTTTTGGTGTCAGATTTATTTTGAGGAATGGAGCTAACCTTTCATCTACCAGGCAAAACTACAATCCAAGGCTCCGAATATTCTCTTAATAAAGATTTCATAAATCTTGCCAATCAGATCTCTGACGAGCTATCAATTGATCAAAAGGACGCTGCCGAGCTCCTGTTACATGGTACCGAACAAGAAGATTCCTACGACCGTCCTGCTCAGGTCTGTGCAGTAATACTCTTCCATCGCCAGAGAAGCTATGTACTTCAATGTATTCGATTAATTCTGGAAAAGACCGGAGAGCCCGATGCAAAGCCAATTATAGTCCATGCTCTTGATGATAGTATCAAGGAGATATTTAAAAGAGCATCAGACAAGTTTGTTACCAAAGTCATAGAAACAATGGCCTCCGTCAGACAGTCTCTTGCTGAACTCTCTGAGAGAGGCAAGCGAGCAAATTTTCTCGGCACTGATAAGGCTGTTGGATATGACGAGACAAACTCGGTGCGATCCAAGTCATTGCTACTAGAACATTCCCTTCTTGGACACATTATTTTCCTTTTGGCCCGAAAAGGCTTGACTACTATTGATAACCTAAATAAATTATTGGCCGATGCATCCAGCCTGATTAATTACGATAGTCTTCTTGTCCACTTAGTGCCGTCGATTATTGCCAGCATGGCTACAGTTTGCGAGAACTCGACCGACTTCCAGAAAATAAGCAATCTTCACCAGAAGATTACGTCTGTTTCTTCAGATTCAGAATGGCGATTACCGTATTGGAGAGGTGCTGTTAAACTTTTGTGGCTTTCCTTTTTTGCTGGACTATGTAAGTCTGCTGATGATCCAGAGCTCTCAGAACTGGATTTTCAGAAAGATCTACTAGATCCCACGAATTCCGCTGTTTCAGAGCATGGACTAGAATTTATTATGTCATTATCCATGGATGTCAGAGCGGACAGCTTAGTCGGCGATATTGACTATGGTTTTGGTGACTCTTTAAGGACTACCATTCCTCCACCTAAGGAAAGACTTGAATTGCCAAATGAAATCGAAGCCATAGTTTTGATAAGCCTAGAGACCTTTGTCGATGCTTTGATTGTTAATATACCTGATGTACTGAAAGAAATGCGGATAAAAGAAGAAGATGATGCTCTTGCTCGTTCTGAGTTTGATGGATCTGTCACAGGGATTGGCAATGAAGATACGTTTGATTTGAGCCTCGAGAGGTTTTTCATCTTCGTTGCTTATCTTTATCGTGGGCGGCCCGATTCTGCCATTGATTTTTGGTCTGATCCAGAAGGTGACCTTTATGGGTTTATGGTATGGGCTGCGCAAAGTCAGACATCCCTACTAGTGGCAGCTTATTGTGAAATGCTTGCGTCTCTGTCGGCTGGCGAGCAATGCAGCTCTCATACTCACTTATTTCTCATGGGACGAACGCCAGATTCTACACTATCATCTTCTTTAGCTACCAGAAATCGAAAATTCTCTCGCTTATCATGGGAGCACATTTGGAACACTATCGATCAGTATGTCACTCAGCTTTTGCCTCCTTCCCTTAACAATGCTGGTACTCCTCATTCAAAATCATTATTATCGCTAGCCGATGTTCCCCAATTGGAGGGCGAGTCTGTTTTTATACTCGCCGGTGATCTGCGTTTGATAAGCGAAGTCGTTACTTACAGCCAACAGGCCTGCTATGATCTTTTGACTAATCCTCAAATACCAGTGATGGACTTACTCTTCGATCTGCTGAATTGCATGACGCCATTGCGAGGTGGTATCCTTGATGCGATTGCTGCTTTTTCCAAGGAGGATTATTTTAATCTTAGACTGAAAGTATGGACAGCTCTAGACCATTGGCTTTTCAATACTCCGTCCATAATGTATGATCATCTTAGAGCCTCTACTGGACGTTCTACTCACCCCAAGATCAATAGAGAAAGTTTCGACGCTCGATTGACAAAATTCACAGATATAGTCGGATTCCTTAAGCTAATTGAGATCCTCACAAGGTCTAATAATAATGAGTTACCAAGTCTTCCTTATCCCGAGAACTTAGGATCCAGCTATAGGCATCCGAGCTTCTATCCGTATGTCGACTTTTTAATGGGCGAAATATTGGCTACGACCGATACTGAAGCGCTCAAAAATGACGAGAAATTATCATTACAGATCTCTCTCTTGCAAATTATTTTGAACTGCTTAAATGGTTTTGACACTGAAGTTATCAACATCAGTGTCAATTCTCTAGGTGTCGCTGCTGATAATGTTGTAGATACATCCACCTTAGTTTCTTATCTTAAGTATCATCCTGTTACGTGGACTTTGGACGCTATTTACAGCGAAAGAAACTTTTCCATTATTTTCTCAATAATTTCTATTGGGATGGATGCGATCGTGGACTTGACGTTGAACAATCCCTTATTGCAAGACGTCCTTCTGAGTTTACAGATCATACAGAGTGTATTGAGACTGGGAGTTGTTTATACAGATGTTCTTATTCCATTGCAAAGGCAAGAGCCTTCAGCAGATAGACTTATGCCTAGCAGTCATGGATTGAGCTCTTTTATGGATGCTATACTGTTCAATATGCACCTTGTCACCCATATTGCACAATATGTTGCGCATGAAGAGATTGAATTAGCGTCCGTCTCTCTATCCCTGCTCACGAGCATTTCCGACTCTCCTCAGTTCTCATCAACGACCGATAATGATAGACGGATAAAGGCTAGTCGTCTACTCAGCGCATTCGAAACTGTAGATGATTCTCGGCGAATATTATTTGGCTTTATCGACCAGCTTGGACGCTTCAATGATTGTGAGGAGCGTGTCAAATTGAAAGCAAACATGTTGAAGTTTCTTTCAGACAATCTCAGCAAGAGCTCGAAGATTGCAAATGTTGCTCATTTCATGCTCGGATTCAAGCTTACCGCCGATGGTGGTCTTGATAAAGATACCGAGCCCGGTGGGTTTGGTTCAACAGTTTCTGTGATTAGTGTGCTTTTGGTCATGATCGAGGAAGGCACCGTCACGGAAATGGATTACGGATCAAAGAATGTAGATCTTACTTCGACATTATTGGCTAAGGCAGCCTTTGATGTGGTCCTCAAGCTCTGCATTTCTCCACTTACCTCCAAGATAGCCCTTGAGTACTTTCGATCAAAAGGACTTCTTCTGAAGTGCTTAAAATCTTGCGGGCTAATTGATTCTAAAGTTGCTTGGGATGGCCAGAGATTTGAGAACGGTTTGGAATCTCTGTGTAGTGATTCAGCGAACACTATGTCTGCTTTTATGACGTTCAGGGCTCTATTCTTGCAATATGCAGCTCTGGAGTTTCATGAAGCGAAGCTGGCTGGTTCTGTCTCCTTACTCAGGCGTTACTGTGATGCTCTAATAGATTTATCTGGGTCTAAAGCAGCATTCCAGTTCTCATCTAGCGTCAATGTACTCGCTCTCCTTGATTTTACCACTATAGTTATTCCAGAAACGAAGGGAAAGCCAAAGTTAAAGTTATTGCGAGGCGTGTCTTTTGGAGAGAGCATACAGGTCTTCCAAAATGGCAATATTGAAGTAGATTTTGATCGAGTATTATCCTTACTCTCTCTGAAGAGTAAAGAGCTCTTGCGCACGACCAATAAGGATAGAGAGGAGCTACGTTTTGATTTAGATTCAGAGATTGAGTCATTCGTTGCCGAATTAACATCCATGTGCCGCAGAAAAGAGATACGAGAAGCTCAGCTTGACTGCCTCAAGTCGTGGTGTCATCTAGCCGGAATAATTCTGAGTGATGCAGACATGAAAGCACAGATCCGCATAACATTTGTTTTGGAAGTCAGTCAATTACTAGTGCCAAAATTAACAAGCTATGCCGAGCGGGATCCTGAGTTTGCTAGTACCATCGCTTCGTTGTGTGCTTTCCTAATGGAGTACTACTGGAAGGATTTATCTAAGGAGTCGGAAGTTCCTTATGCACGGATTAGTGGCCTATTAAGAGCCTCATTATTGGCTTGTCAGACGCCCCTGTCCACTGAAGATCTGAGATCGAACCTTTATGCAGTCTCAAACCAGTATCTCCGTTTCTGCGCCCAGAATCGATCTATTGCAGAACAAGGTCTGAAAATTGTCTCTTCCGCTGGAGAAAAGCTTCTAGAAGTTATCTGCTCTGATGCCACGGCAGGAGAGGGTTATTCGAGAATTATGGCTTTAATGTTACTAAATGCGATTGCAAGATTATCGCTTCAGACTCAATCTGATTATTTTCTGCGATACATTGTCCGCTACAATTTGTTACAGATGTTCCAATCAAGCTTAGCCCGCGTTGACAGCGAAATGGATCTATACATTTCAACTCCCGAAGGTTCTTCAATGCAATATGAGCTAACCGTTTTTCGTGTGACGTTGTCCTTTCTACTTCAAATTGCTAGCAGCAGAGAAGGAGCAAGCCAGATCGTTCAAGGCTCCTTGTTTCCAATGCTGAAGCAATGTCAATTTCTTCACATTGACCCAGATCTCAGTAAGTCTTTGCCTTATACTGATTCTCTTTTCTTTGTACTAACTATTTTTTTTGGCAATGAAGGTACTTCTGTAGGTGGCGTGTATTATGACCTTTTGCTACCAATTTTACGACTCGTGCTTGCCTGTCTAATCAGCATGGGTGCGCAGAATGAGCGAATGATTGAAGAAGTTTTAAATTTTTTGTCAAGTCACAGACAAATGGTAGTTGCGATGTTCAAGAAGGCTTTACTAGACAAGAGAGTCCGGAATGAAACCGGAGAGGATGCCAAAAAGTTGGATGAAATCAACCAGCTCCTAGTTACCATCATTTCTCTCACTGGATGGACAGAGGTGGAAGATCGGTGATGGGCACCTTATAGATGCGAAATAATAGCACATATTAAGAATTCCTTTAAACTAAAAGATCATTAGATAATACATGGATATATTGTACAGTAATAAAATAAAAGTTTTGTATAGGTTTTAATAAATTCACAAAATGTTAATGAGGATACAGCGCGTATAGAACATTGCAGTCATAGGGGTACGCGCTGATAACGCGTGACGCGCTCTAAGTTGAGCCGCACTCCAATCACGAAAAACCATTAGATGGAGACGCGCTTTTATATTTCAAGATCACCATCCACGAACAAATTAGGAAAACAACTACACCATGACTATATTAGATGGAGGAACAGAGGTTCTTGTCGATAAGTTTGGTCCTAATGTGGAAGGTAAAGTGGACGTTCTGGCTGAGATGCAGTCAATTATGAGAATCTACGACCTGAACGAAGAGGATCTATTCTGGAAATGGGAAGCATACTGTATAAAAATGGAGAAGGAGAATCTACAACTCAGTGTGGATACTGTCCGAGAGCTCAAGAGTGAAATTCAACGTCAATTAGAAGCAGAGAATAGAAAATCCAAAACATCACATACGCCGGCCAACATGGTCAAGGCAAGGTCGAGCCCCGCCGACAGGTATGGAAAATCCATTTTTTATTTATTCTACTTATGTAAAGAAGCCATGCTAACGTTCACTCGAGATTGACGCCGCGCACTCCAGCAAGTTTGAAGCGCAAAGCATTTAACGGATCAGCGACACCAACGCCAACTGCGCAAGTTAGACGGCAACAGCTACAGCAATCCTCTCCAGCTACACCAGTCTCCTTGAGCAGCCCGTTACCACTGCCCAAGTAAGTGTAGAAACATAACAGCCGAATTTTCATTTATCTAACGTTATAAAGATCTACACCTTTCGACGATCGACGAGAGGCAGGCAAAATCATAGAGACCTTGAATCCTCAGCTCAGTCTGGATGGGGTGGCCGAACCACTCTCTGAGCCACGGTCTAAGCTTGCCGCTAATGTTGACCTTAAAAAGTATAAATTTCGGACCATGTTTCAAAAGCTATCTGAAACTTCAGAATGTTAGTTGTTACTTGCACATTCCCAGATACCAGTATGAATTAGTCTGACTGACTCTCATGTTGCTGCAGATCTTGATGAGCGCATTGAAATGTTTATAGATATAATTAAGGACCATTACGAAATACCATTTGAACAGTTTGGAAACCCAAGCAATGTGACACAGGTATGGTTGATCGTTTCTTTTTCTTTCTTTACTGATAATAACTAACCAAGTCGTTCAGACTGAAATAATTGCTGTCGGGAGGATCATATCGGAGTCTCAAGACGGTGGACGTATGAATGCGTCTTCGGTTATCTTAGAATCGTGCCGAAGCATAACAGCAGGTTCGCGAGTGCGCCTTCAGTTGGATAACGTTAAGGATTATTCATTGTTTCCAGGTCAAATAGTGGCCGTAAAGGGAACAAATTTAAGCGGAGAGCGATTCGTCGTCAAAGAATTTCTTGAATTGCCCTTGCTTCCATTTGCAGGCACTTCTCGAGAGATATTACAAGAATTTGCAGGTAAGGAAGAGACCCGGCCTATTAACATAATACATGCGTCTGGTCCATATACTCCGTCAGACAATCTTGATTTCCAGCCATTTAAAGCTCTTGTCAAAAAGGCCAATGAGGTCAATCCAGATTATCTGATTTTGGTAAGGAAACTTTCAATAATCAAATTGTGTTAATGGATGAATTTCAATGCTAACTACTAGGGAAAAGGCTGGGCCCTTTATTGATTGTGAGCATCCCATGGTTGCCAATGGTGACTTTATTCTTGAGGCTTCTGATGGTACAACGCTCGATCTTTTTAAAGAGAAGATTAGCAGAGAACTCGCGCTAGTCAATACAGGAACTATAGTGCTGTTAATTCCACATTTGAGGGATGCGGTAACTGAACATGTCGCATATCCGCAAGGCCCATTTAGCAGGTCTGCTTTAGATTTGCCAAAGGTGAGCTTTTTTTTTTTATGATGACAGATATATAAGTTGTAAAAGAACTGACTCTATGGGATGTAGAATGTGCGGTGTCTCTCGAATCCATGTCTTTTTTCGATAAACGAAATCACGATTGGTGTAACCACCAACGATATAATCTATGACCTTTCTCGGGAGGAGTTAAGTTTCGGCTCTTATGCAAAACAGGATATGTCAAGCAGATTGACGCGTCATTTACTGAGTCAAAGACATTTCTACCCCCTTTTCCCTGGACATGGCACTGAGAAAGATCGCAACTTATTTGGCCAGACAATATCGTCGAACTTGGATGTGTCATATTTAGGTCTTGCAGAACTAAGTCAGGCGACTCCTGACATAATGCTGCTACCAGGTCTTGGCCGATTCTATGCAAAGGTCGTAGGCGGAGTCATTAGTATTAATCCAGGCCCGTCCTGTAAAAAGATGGGTTACGGAGCCTATGCTCATATCAAAGTCAATCCCCCAGTTCTGAGTGAGGATGCTAAAGCTGAAGGCACAGAAGACGCATATCTTCACAAGATCTGGGGAAGAGCGCAGGTAGACATTGTTAAAATATAAATAGGTAATTTTCGGGAGAGAATGCAATGTTTAAGCAAAATTCCTTTGTATCATTTTGAATAACATACAGAAGAAAAGATAAAAAATGAACGCCTCAGATATATATGTGCATACCTCAGGTGCAAATAGGTTCTCCTAAATTATTATCAAGGTTTTTGATAGAGAGACGTCGCCGCCGGACTTCCCTTCCAAGAGGAGGTACAGCGACATCGACTGTCTGTGGATCTGGTGTGGGTGATTTGATGGCAGGGCTGACGAGACCGAGTTTCTCGGCGAGCTCACTGCTGCGTAGAAACCCTGGATTGCATTGATAGTATTGATCTATAGGGAGATAATCAGCGTAAAGTCAAAATGGTGTAAAGGTCTGGTGCAGGAAACTTACCGATTATTGGGTACATGAGAACAGTTTGGTCATTGATAACCAGGCAAGTATTGGTGGGAACAGTAACCCAATCATTGCGTTCAAATGTGAGAGGTTCAGAAGCCACTAGAATAGTGTCCTGTCGCCTGTCTTGGCGCACCATCTTGTATTGGCCAGGACCATCTTCAACGAACTTGCTCCCAGTAGAGAAATGTAGAGAGGCTGCGGCATCTGTTTTGGATGTTATATACCTTGTGACTGCGATGCTATGGCCATCAGTGACAGCAAAGTTCATCAAACTCGGCTCAGGAGTTATTTGCTTCCCTTCACAATACTCATTCACCCAGTCCCTAAGATATCCAACGGTAGCCATTAAAGCTGAACGTAGATTGACATGTCCAGCTCCAGAATTGCAATCTGCAGGATCAACTCCCATCTTATCGAGACAGTCAAGAAACAGAGCAAATGACCACTCGCTATCAGTGCTACCCTGGACAAAAGTGAAATATTTTTCATCGATATGGTTTGCCAGGCGTCTCTTGATACCATCAAAATGAGAAATATTTCCGTTATGCATAAACATAAAGTTATGGTAGACAAAAGGATGGCAGTTTGTCTCAGAAAGAACTCCGGAAGTGGAAGCTCGCACATGAGCAAATACTAGCTCGCTCTTAGTTTTCTCGGCGAGCCGGGCAAGATTGAGATTGTTCCAAGCCTAAATACATGTCAGCATTTCTAGCCTACAACCATCTTGCTCAATGGAATAGAACCAACCGGTGTTATAGCGCAATAGACGCATGGGCCATCTTCCATTTCCGGGTCTGCATCATCGCTATAGTAGCCAACGCCAAAACCGTCCCCATTCATGGGCATACGGGTATCAACTCGCAGTCGAGAATCATAAGATTGGCTGCAAATACTAATTAGAATAATGCCTTAATTCGCAAAAACACATGTCATGACTCACTTTATAATTGAATGGGCAGGCCTGGTCAGGAGGTTTGCCAATAGAATCGGATGACGTCCTAGATTTTGCATACCTTAGTATACCTTCCCCACAATATTAATGCCTTTATCGAGAAAGTTACCTTTGAATATAAGAAATCTACACATTTTCTCTCTCTGCTTCCAGGGCTGGCGGTTAGCGCGATGACCTGTCGAACGTTAGATGTCCCAGCAGTTTCAGAAGGTGCGGCTCAGCCATTTTTGCCTCTCTCCACCATTCCATTGCGTATCTTGGAATAAACAAGACATGATCCGTTTTGCTGGACCGAATAGTAGGGCTCACGTTGCCAGGAATACTCTTAAAACGGCTGGCGCGTTAGTTTTAAGGGTTTGTCGGAGGCAGGCTTTCCATACAAGACCTCCAACTGTGGGCTTTCCCAGGAGCCAACTACCTCGACTCCAGTATGCGAAACCTCCTTTTTCAATAAGTCCTTTACGGCCAGAGCTTTCGTCTTCATTATGCAGACAGATCCATGTGATTTCTCAGGGTAGACGTGGGTTTTCTTTCTGGCCATCGAAAATGTTCTTCAAAATCGTAAGGGTTCCAGCAGCAGCTGGCGGAGCAGTGGCTGGTGCCCTGGCGTACGTGAATTACAAGGTTCAAAGTGAGTAGAGTCTATCTTTGCGCGGGGGGAGAGATTTTGCTTTGTATTAACCTGCATGTCTTAATAGGTGTGGCTAATTATACCCATGATAAGCTGGAGAAAGTTGGCGATTGGATTGGAGATTCATATAGCACTGTCAAAGACAAGCTGGATAATATTGAAATACCGAGTATAGACTTCGAGCTGCCGGCCTTTGCAGAATGGTGGAAGGAAGTGACACATGCTGCGGAGAGAAAAGAATCATCATCTTCCGAAGAAGGATCGGATTCATCATCTGCATCCGGTAACGAAGCTGGCGGCGGAGTTGTTGGGACTGTTGCTGCAGCTTTTGGTCTTGTAAATCAAGAAAGTGACTCTGAGAAAGCTACAGATGATCAAATGATGGTTTTGACTAAGAAAATGATTGAGATTAGAGGTATACTTCAGAAGATCAATATTGCGGAAGCTCTTCAGCTCCCATCAATTGTGGTAATTGGATCCCAAAGCTCGGGCAAAAGCTCTGTTTTAGAAGCAATTGTTGGACACGAGTTCCTACCTAAAGGGAATAACATGGTTACTCGAAGACCGATCGAGCTCACTCTTATCAATACTCCAGAATCCGCGTCAGAATATGGAGAATTCCCAGCTCTAGGTGGGGGAAAGATCACGGATTTTTCTACTATCCAGAAAACACTTTTGGATCTCAACTTGTCCGTTCCTGATAGTCAAGGTGTCTCCGATGACCCAATTCAACTGACAATATACTCTCCACATGTGCCGGATCTGACTATGATTGATCTTCCGGGGTATATTCAAATCGCTGCATCTGATCAGCCTGATTCTTTAAAGAATAAGATCAGTGCTCTGTGCGATAAATACATACAACCCCCGAATATCATATTAGCAATATCTGCTGCTGACGTTGATTTAGCAAACTCTGCAGCTCTTAGAGCATGCCGACGGGTTGATCCTCGTGGGGAACGTACCATTGGAGTCATCACCAAAATGGACTTGGTAAATCCTTCCAGAGCGGTTGATATACTCAAAAATCGTAATTATCCTCTTCAAATGGGTTATGTTGGTGTTTCGTGCAAGCTGCCTTCAAGTCATAGTCTTTTTAGACGGCCATCAGACATTACGACTCTTATTTCTAAACATGAGGCAGAATATTTTGGCCAACATCCAGAGTTTGAGGAGCATGAATGCACTGTTGGCTCGGGAAATTTACGAAAAAAACTCATGTACGTTTTGGAGCAGACAATGAGTCGCTGTTTACAGCCTACGGCCAATTCAGTACACCATGAACTTGAGGAAGCAACGTATCAATTCAAGGTTGAATTTAATGATCGCGTTTTGACTCCGGAAACGTATCTTGCAGAGTCAGTTGACAGTTTCAAGCTTGCATTTAAAGATTTTTCATCACGATTTGGGCGAAATCAAGTAAGCCTCTTATTAAAGTCTGAACTGGATCAGCAAGTTCTAGACCTTTTAGCGCAAAGGTACTGGAATAAGCCGTATGAAATGACTAAGTCTTCTACAAATTCCAGCCTTGAACCTTCAATCTCGATCCTTCCAAGTGCGTCACGCGATGACCTTGTTTGGCATCGGAAACTTGATTCTGCCACATCTAGCCTAACAAAACTTGGGATTGGAAGACTTACTACTACCCTTGTGATTGATGCATTAACAGATGAAATGGACAGACTTGTTAATAATGGACCATTTAAGAATCATCCTTTTGCACGGGACATTATTCGACAGGCAACGGATGAAATTCTAAATGCTCGTTACCTTTCAACATCAGATCAAGTTGAGAATTGCATCAAACCTTACAAGTATGAAATTGAAGTTGATGACCGAGATTGGGCATCATCTAGGGATCATTCGTATGCATTATTAAAGGAAGAGTTATCTCAATGCAATCAAGCGTATGATTCAATAAAAAAGTCAGTTGGTGCAAAGAAGTTATCGTCAGTTGTAAAATATGTCGAGCACAGTCGAAGTAATAAACCGCTCAGTACAGTTGAGAACTCTGAAGCATTTGGATTTAGTAGGCTTTTACTTGATCGAGGTAGTGAAGCACTTTTTTTAAGGAATCGAGCTGATATTCTCAAGTTGAGAATGATGGCAATCAAATCATCACAATGCAAAATACCTGGAAATAAATATTATTGTCCAGAAATCTTTTTAGATGCAGTGGCTAATAAGCTGACAAGTACGGCAGTATTATTTCTTAATGTTGAACTTTTATCAGATTTTTATTATAATTTTCCAAGAGAATTGGATGAAAAATTAAGTAAAAGTTTAACTAGGGATCAAATTGAACATTTTGCAAAAGAGGATCCAAAGATTAAGCGACAAATTGAACTTCAACAACGTAAAGCAATGCTTGATTTAGCATTAGGTAAAATTGAAGAAGTTATGGCACTACAAAATTCAATAGCTGTATCAAGCCCTTCTAGTGGTGTCACATCAACAAATTATTCTAGGTCGAGATTCTAAATTTAACTTTGTGTTTTGATTTCTTTTATTTTCTTCACTATTGGCGTTTTTAATTTTTTTTTTTTCTTCGTCCTCCTATAGGTAATAACCATTGAGTTTTTTTTTCTTGATTTTCTGGTTTCGTTTTTTATTTCCTTTTATTTACTAGTAGAAAGCAGCACACACACACACACACACACAGTATGCATAATCAAATGTCCTGTCGTAATTCTGATATCTTGTCTTAAAAAAAAACTGTAGATAATAAATGTATATACATTTTATTTATTTATTCATCACTTTTTAAGCGTTCTCTGCTTTTCAGCATTAGCGACAATTTTTTGTTCAATAAATAGACCCTTTCGTTTTCGAACAGCTTCCATATATTTTCTACTTAAATTTTCTTTATCGGCAATATCACCAAGATCTTCAAGTTCTTCTTCAGTTGTTGGTACCCAAAATGGATCTTGATTTAACATTTCAAAACCGGAAAATATTAATTGTGGTGATGCTGCACCTGATGTACGTTTACGAATTTCATCAGCGAATCCAAATGCTTCAACAACGGGTATAACTGCTTTTATTGTAAAGAATGGAGTTCCTTCATTCATTTCTTCAGCAATAATTCGTCCTCTTCGTCTTGTTACAACTCCATATACTTTACCTAATACATCTGTTGATGCTTGAATATCACATGAATACATTGCGAGTAATAATCTTGGTGACCAATCTAAAAACCCATATCGAAATGATTCTCGTATTGCACTAATCATATGACCTGCATTCCCACATTCTCCAGTAATTCCTGTTCCCTCGTAATTTTCAAGTGAAAGTGAAATCCCTTCAATAACTACCGCAATTCCTTGAGTAGGCTCCCCACATAGAGGACCCTGTGATGTAGAAAGTTGAAATCCTGATACAATACTATCCTGATATGCGCGCAATATATTAAACTCTACTTTAGAGGGATCTGAATTATTGGATTCTCGTAAAGCATGTCTGGCAATAATATCAGAATTATCAATAAGTAGATTAGGCCCTGTACGCCGAGGTCCAAATGCACATATATTGTCGAGATTCCAAAGGTCCCTACTGCCAGCAGATGAGAACTTTTTAAATAAATCATCGAGTTGAGTTTTAAATTCAGACTGGGAAAGGAGTCGTTCTTCACCAGTTGCAACACCTCGATCTTGACCTTCTCCTGTAGTGACTAATTGATCATCATCATCATCATCATCAACTGGTTCCTTGCGTAAAGATTGAATCCAAGTAATTGTGTTTTTGTGGTTAATTAAATAATCTGTGACTTGCCGGGGTAGCGGACGGATTAGCACTTTGAGAGCAATAGATTGATTTGCAATAGGAATAATTGAGACACCCCTTCCAAGACTTGGATTTTTAGGAGGATTCATATCAGCAGCTGAAACAATCGATTCGCGATATGGTACAATAGGTTCAGAAGATTGAATTTCAATATTTGCAAACCTTTCGCGAAGATCTTTGAGACATCGTTCTAAATGTAATTCACCTGCTGTTAGCATAATATGTTCACCAGATTCTTGAATCATCACTTCAACACATGGATCTGCTTGATGGAGAAGACGCAACCCATTTTCCAATTGTCTCATTTGAGTTGGATCCTCTGGTTCAACGGCTACACGTACAATTGGTGCAGCAGCTAAACTAACTCCTGCTAGATTAACACATTCTGATGTACTCGAAATTGTACCATTCTTTAAAACTTTTCCCTCAAGACCTCCAATTCCTACAATATTTCCTGCAGGAACAGTATCGAGAGATATAAGTTCTCGACCCATAAATAAAAATAAATCTGTAATAGTTGTCTTTGTTATATGTTTGCCAGGAATATTAGGATCATATTTAGGTCCAAGAACGTAAACTTCTTGACCAACTTTGAGAGTACCGCTATAAATCCTACTAAAACCAATAAGTTTTTCAGGACCCTTTTCTGCAGCTTTTTGTTTCGAGTCATCTTGTAAGAAATCCTGAGGAGCAAAAGGGTCATCATCATTGTTGACATTAATGTCTTGGCCATCCTCAGAAAGGCCGCCTCCTGCTTCAAGCGCTGCTGCCTTGGCAGCTGATTCTCTTGCTGCTCTACCCATTTCACGCATCTCATCTACAGAGAGTTGAATCCGTTTATTTTTTGGAAGATCCTCCTCAGGTACTGCGACAATCTTGGAAACAAAAACAGAGAGTGGTCCATTAGCATCACAAGTTTTCATAGCTTCATGAAGATTTTCTGGAATCTGATTACCTCCAGGTGCATTTTCAATGATATTTTCAAGAGTAATTCTTTGAGCATGAGATGGATCGGGTATGTATTGGGTTACTGTGAGTAAAATTGCAGATGAAAGAGGAAGCCATTGGCTAAATATTGAATGTAAAAGCGCTTTTGTGTCTTTTGATCGAAGATCTCTAGGTAAAATCTTAACGTTGAGAGCTTTTACAATTTTATCAGTCTTTTCGGGATCTCGATCAATGACAGTACTGTTATAAACTGCCCATATATTATCGAGTACCAATTGTACAAAGAGTGGTTTTAAATTTCGTCCTTTGAGTGATTTTGATGAAATTACCTTTTTCGCCTTTGGATCGAGATAATAATCACCCCATAAAGCCTTTTCTAAAACTTGCCTATTCATACCAAGTTTGCGCTCATATATTGAAGCAAATTGTGCAACAGTGAATCCCCAACCATCAATAGCGCTAGCAAATATTATATTATTCCTTTCTGGAGCAAAATAAATATCATCATCAGATTTTTCAATATATTGTGCCTCCTGATTACTCTCTCGCCATCGAAGATCCTGTTCCATAACATCTCCTACAAAAAATGTCCCCATAACAGCATTTACCTGTTCAAGAAGTTTCGAGAGGTGTATATAAGCCTCGTTTGGGGTAAATTTCATTTCCGTAATGAGTCTATCAATCTTGTTAAAAACAAGTATTGGCTTGATTTTATCAACCCATGCTTGTCGAAGAACTGTAATCGTTTGTGAACATACTCCTTCTACAACATCTACCAAAACAAGTGCTCCATCGCAGAGCCTGGAAGCTGTAGATACCTCTGAAGAGAAATCGATATGTCCCGGAGAGTCAATCAGATTGATCAAGTACTCTTTAAGTTCATCATGCTGATCGCCGTCTTTGCCTTTGTGGCGTAAGATCCTGAAATACAGTGATATAGCGCTCGACTGAATTATCATGTGTTAATATATGTCTATCCCTTGATGTTACTAATTTTTCAAATAACTCTACCTCCATTGTAATCCCACGCTCTTGTTCATCTTCCCTAGAGTCTAGATATCGAGCTTTACCAGCCATTTTGGCAGAGATGATCCCATTAGATGCCAATAGAGAGTCTGACAATGTTGTCTTGCCATGATCCACATGAGCCAAAATACATACATTTCTAATATTTGACGGCAAGAGTTGTAGTTCTAATACTTTGGCAGCCGATATTGGGCCCATTACTTTGTTTTCCCCTCCCCTGCCAAGATCACTTGTTTGATGGGTTCTTATTTCAAAAAAAAAAAAAATAAAAAGCTTCGAGATTCAAAATTCCAAAAAGAACATTGGGAGATTCCAAAAAAAGTCCATTTCTTTGCCTAAACTGGAAGGAGGCTTATGTCAGCAAGACTCAATTGGGGGGGAGAAGAACCAAAAACGCTCATACTCATCTCATCTCATCTCGACCATCCAGGGAGGAAAAGAAAAGAAATTTGCCCCGCTAAAAGTGGAGAGCGCAGGCCAGGTCAAAGGAAATCTTTTTATCTTTGTTGATATGGCTGCGAATGAGACACGTCAAGTAATATCTGGTCAGGATACGTTATCATCACAACCTCAAAAGCCACTTCTCGATAGGGAAAGTGCTGTGGTTAAGAGCGGATGGTTAAGTAAAAAGGGGAAACGCAAGGTAAAGAATATATAGATGAATTTGAATGCATCAGTAGCTAATAACTGGGCACAGATATGGAGTAAGCGATGGTTCGTTTTAAGAGAGACCCAACTTACTTACTATAAGGATGAAAGGGTAAGTAAGGCGCCAACAATTGCGGGGGCAGGGGGGAAGAATGTGGATTTCTAACTTGCACCAATAATAGGAATATAAAGTGAGAGGGCTGATTAAGACGATGGATATTGAAGCAGTGTCAATGATGAAACACAAGGGCAAGGAAGGAAGGTTTGCCATATTCACATCAAGTCACACATACTGTTTACAAGCAGAGACAATTAGCGAAGCTCAAGTTTGGGTTAGTGTAATTGATGCTACTTCAAAGATGGCTAGTGAAGAGCTCATTTCTGGTGACCCTTATAGGGATATCAATCGTCCAAGTGTAATTAATACTGACTTGGAGACATCACCATCATCATCACCAGATGGTGGTCAGCACCTTTTTTCGAAAAATAGTGATAGAGCCTCAATTGGAGGGATTCTACATGATTCTGGTTCATTTTCTAGCCCAAGCCTACCTGCAATAAAACCGTTTCATAGGCCAAAGATATTTGAATCTTCAGGTGACGAATGGGGGTTTTCATCAGATTCAGAGTCAAATTATGCCCGCGCTAGGTCACCGAGAAATGGAGGAGGAACATGTAGCCACGAAAAGGACCATGATGAAGGCCCACAGCCAATGCCTATCTTAAACGCATCAGGAAGAGAGGATGATGTAGGCAGGAGTGCATCATTATCACCGAGTAAAGTAGGATATGGAAGTCGGGGTAGGAATCTAATATCATCATCTGGATTACCAGCATCTAGGATATCATTTATATCATCAGAAATCAAACATCCTGATAGGATAATAATGGAGGGATACCTTTCACGATTACATAGTCATTTAGGACAAAAAGAGTGGACAAATCGATATGTTGTACTTAAACCATTACAAGTTCAATTTTATCGGAATGAAAGTGAAGCAGATAAAGCGAGAAGTACAAATTTATCAACAAGTCGTGTTGATAAAATATTAAGACCAAATTCAGAAATGAATGGAGTTAGAGTAAGAATAATTCCATTAGGAGATATTGCAGGTGTTGTTGAAATTGATCCAATATCAAAGGGTAGAAGACATTGTATGCAAATTATTACTCCAGATAAATTAATAAAGTTGAGCGCATCATCAGATGAAGATTTAACAAATTGGTTGGCAGCTTTTCAGTCTGCACTTCGGAGGATAAAATTGAGAAGAAATTCTGCACCTGATATTCCTAGTGATACCACTGATAAACCTTGACGAACCCACAAAAAAAAATATGCCAACTGGTGTTTGCATTTCCTTTCGTTTCTTTTTTTTTTTTTTTTTTTATTTTATTTTATTTTATTTTATTTTATTTTATCTATCAGGCGCTCCCCCGGATTTTCCTTTTCCTTTCTTTTCTTTTCTTTTTGAACCTCCCGTTCCCTCTCTCTCTCTCTCTGAGAGAGAGCTCTGTACATATATATATTCTAAGGTAGTTTTTTTTTTTTAGTTTATTCTTTTCTTTTGAATAATAATGATAATATGTACAAGACGTGAAGAATGATGCTATAAATGACCTGTTGAGTATGCGCGGTAGAGTTTCCAAGGGAGAGTCCATTCGCGACCTTTAAGTGAAGGATTAAATAAATCAAAATCAACATTTTCAAGCCTATTTAAAAACATTTGTGTTGGTATTGCTTGAAGGAATGGAGCCATAATATTTTGATTAAATTGATGATGATGATGATTTAATCCATCAGCAGGAGATGATGATGATTTTGTTGATATTTTTAAAAGGTCAATATTACCTGATTTAATTGCAGCCCTTAATGTAATTAAATGATCATTTGCAAAAGTTGCAACTTGAAATGTAGCATCTGCAAGTCCATGTGCTTTATTACCTTGACGCAAGACTTGTTCTTGTTGTACTCCATGTTGTGCACAAACATCCACAGGAAGGGGTACAATTCTATTTCGATGAAGGTAAAATGAGAAACCTCTTAAAAATGAGACAATCCCTGTAGCTTTACCAATATGAGAAGCTAAATGATCAAGAGTTAGATCTTTTTGTCCCATAGATTCTAATGTTAAATACATAATTTGAGAATATGTAGCTTCTCCGTATTCTGCCATAGCATCAATATCAGGAAAAGGCGGATCACCAAGTCTAGCAATGCGTGCTTGAATAATCTTTTGAAAAAAGGATTTCGTAAGTCCAATTCTAGATATACTATGACTTAGAAGGATTGCAACAGGCTCTGGTGGTGGTGGATTTTTACCTGCAAAGATACGATTAATAGTATCTTTCCAAAATTCAAGACGAAGTTGACCACTTTGAATATTTGTAATCTGATGAGCTACTCGAGCAGTTTCAATATTAAAAGCTCGAATACCAAAATAACAATCTCTCGCATAGGCAGGTATAAAAGTTGAAATCAAATATGCAGAATAATCGAATGTTCTGACAAGATCACGACAGTATTTCCGAGCATTATTTAGATCCATGCCTAGTCCATCAGTCTTTTGATATAGCAATTGTCCTCCATTAGTAGAAGGTGAATGTTCAACGTGGCTATGGCTGTGATCCCCACAAACTCCACTACTGTCATTATGGCTGTGACTATGATTAGAATAACAACGACATCGTCGTCTAAACAGCAGTAGCCTGGACTGTATACCTGACCGGATCATAGTTGATTGTTGCAATATCTCTGATCTCATTGGGTCTTATAGTTGCTTCCCAATCTATGGTATGACCCACCACCCCAAAGGATATAACAATTATGTGGCGTAGGGGACTAATAGCAAGTAATTATGGGGGTCGTCGTGGTCATATTATGCGGATTGGGATTCCTTATATATCAGTCGGGTTCTCAAGTCATATGAATCCTGGATATGCGATTCGGAGTGGTAAAGCAGCAATAGAAGCACAAAGGGAATCAGAGATTGGGGCAGCAACAGACTATGGAATTCAAAGAATTGCACGTAAAGGGATTGTTAATTCTGTGGATAAAAGAGGTCAATTTCACCAAAGTGTTAATTTAAAAGATTTACTTAATAGGGTTGATTTGGATAAAGATATGATTGTGCTTGTGAATGAGGGTGGTGGTGGAGAAGCATATCCTACAGTAAAGATTGTGGATAGAAAACAACATAAAGATAAGGAGAAACAGATAAAAGCAGCTATTAGAAAGCAAAAGAAGGATCCATCAAATGTGACAAAGACAGTATTAATTGGATGGGGGATATCAGATTATGATTTACAAGGGCATCGAAAGGATTCAATTGTTAAATTTTTATCTCGGGGAAATAAAGTCGAGATTGCTCTAGGTACAAAAGCGAATTCTAGGATTCGAGTACCTGATAAACGCAAGCAAGAGATTGTCGATTTTGTACGTGAACTTTGCGATGAGAATGGGTTACAAATTGTCCAGTCTGAGGGTTCAATTCATAAGTCTGTCAAGTTTATGTATCAAGGGCGGCGTAAGGAGGATGAGCAAGACAATGAGGAATGAAGTAATGTATATATACTGCTCTGTATCTGTGCAGAGATATCTGGATCAAAAAAAGCTCTAGAAACATAAGGCATGTGCATCGAGACTATATGATATCTTTGTAATTACCCGTAGAAGGTCTTATTTAGCTCTCAGTCGCTGGCGTTTGCCAGAGACATGGAAAGATCTGGCTTGGCTTGGCGGTATGTAAAGTATCAGCTTGACCATGATGGAACAAGTGTGGGTTGATAGTTTTTTTGGACCACTGCCTTTAAAAACGCCAGGAGACCATTGAATACACACACAATTCCAAAAACTGGTTTAAATCCCTTAGCATTTTAAGAGCAGATTCATGGGCCCCCTACAAAACTTTTGTAATTCTAGACAGGCGGGCGTATCACTTTTGAAGATCGCCCTATTGGATCATGCAGAATAGATTTCCGGGGCATTTGGGGTTACAATTTTTTCCTCTCCTTCTGCGTGTGTGCTTTCTACAAGATAACTGACATCAAAATCAAGTTAAAAAAAAAAAATTATATAAATTTTGGTGGAATCGTTGAATGTTTTTCTTTTTTATCGATAATATTAAAAAACGCGTCGTCGTTGCCATCACCAAAAAAAAAAAACCAATAAATCCAATCCCCCGACGCGTTCTTTTGAACTTGACAAAAAACCAGGACAAGACAACAATGTCAGCAACAGTATCAGAACCACTTTATAGAATAAATGCATCATTATTAAATGAATTTAGTCAAAGAAATAATATTGTTTTAATTGTTGCAAAAGTAATTAAAATAAATGGTGAAGAAATTTTACTTGATGCCAATGGACAATGTAATGGAATTTCAACATCACCATCAATTATATTAACTCCAGGTAAAACATATGAATTTTTAGCAAAAATTTCAAATGATAAAGTTATTAGAATAATTGAAGCTGTTGATTTTGGTGATAATATAGGTAAGTTGGGGGGTTTGGCTTTTCTTTTCTGTTATATTTTTACTGACTCCCTTGAAAAAAAAAAAAAAAAAAAAAGACCTCGCAATGGTGGATAAAGTCATTGAAATTAGTAGAAAGAATCCAGATATATTTTAAAAAACGAAAAAAAAAAGAAATAATAATAATATATTCTTCTTAATAAATGTAAAAAATTATTTTGTACAGGGTGAGCTAGACAATTTGGCATCTTGAATGCTATTTAGATACTCTGCCAAATCTAAACCAGTATTGACAAATGATGATGATGATGATGATGATGATTTTGTATGATGATAAGCAATAGGGCTAGTAGCTAATTCACTCCATAAATCTGAATGATTATTATTATTATGATTATGATTATCATCATCATCGTCTTGTTGATCAGAATGTAGTGAAAATAATGATGACGATGTTGCTGGTGGTGATGAATTACATATCCTAATATCTTCAAGAACACAATCTAATCCTCTTGATACTGTTGTTGGTGATGATGAATTTGGTAAACTAAAAAGTCGTTTTACCCATGGTGATGGTGATGATTCATTTATTAAATCAATCTTTTGTTTCTTTAATTTTCTCGGTGTTTGAAATAGTGAATTAATATCATCTTCTTCATCATTATCATTATCAGTTGGTGAACCGGTTTTTGATAATGATAATCTTTCTCCTTGTTGCTCATCATTTGGTGATGGAATAATATTTTCCTTGTCAATAGACTTGTTGTTGTTGTTGTTGGTGCTTGCCTTGACAATATTATTATTATTATTATCTTGCAATACTACCCTCAATGGTTGTTGTTGTTGTATTTTTACCCTCTCTATTGATTTAGTATGGTGATTATCTCTTGTAGTCAATGACTTTGATACACCCAAAGCAATTATTTCATCATCTGGTAAGCTAATAACATTATTGTTGTTGCTGCTGCTGATTAATTTTGAATCTTTACCCCAACAACTAGGTGGACGCATTCTATTCTTTGTACCATAATATAATCCACATGGATTACATAAAAGCATATCAGATTGATTCTTTGTCGTCTTTATATTATCATTATTTCTCTTTTTACTCTTGACGCGTCTCCAAACACTTGTTTTAATTGCTCCACAATTCTCACAATATGGTGGTACCCTACCTTCATTAATTGCATTTAAAAGTTGAGTTTCAATTCTCTTCTTTTGTAGTGAATGTCTCCTTACACAAGATGTCGTCCTTTTATTTGAATCCTCCTTTTCTGGACTAGATTTATCACTTTTTTTTGGTGGTCCAGGTAATCTCTTTACAGAGTCTCTATCATTTGAAGATGGAGGTAATTCCAAGTCTAGAGAATTGGTAAGCTGCTGTCGTTTAAATGCATGTGGTTCATTCTTTGATGAGGGTGGTGGTATACTACTGCTAATGCTTCTTGTTGTTGTTGATCTCGGTGGAGATGACGCTGGATATTGTTGGTATCCCCCACTAGGTAGTGGTGGTGTACTGCCTTCAGTTGATGATGAAATGTATGGAGACATTGGAGATTGCTCATAAAGATATTTATTATTTTGCCTAATATTGTCATCATCATTATTGATTTGTGCCATTATTGAAGGATTAGATTTAAGAAATGCAAGCCATTTAGATGGATCAAAAGATGAAGGAATATGCTGAGATAAAGATGTATATAATTTAATTTTTTCAATATACATTGATTGAGTTGAATTTGCTACAGGTCTTAATTGTAGTTTAACTTGAAGAGTTTCCTTTACCGAGCTTGTTGTTGAAGAGTGGAAAATTTCTGAAAACATCATATTTGAGCATACCCTTCCAGCAATAAGTAAATTTTCTTGTTGTTGTTCATTTGATGATGATGATAAAATCCAACTAAGCATTCCATGCCCAGTTAATGGACTATCCAATTCTGAATAATCAACAGTATAAACAGCATAATCTTGATCAGTACATGATAATAATTCAGGACTTGATGATGCAATTGCTAAACAACAAGTCTTTAATGATACAATACCAATTGGTGGAATTTTTTCATCAATATAAATAACACGAATATCAATTGGTGAATTTGAACGCGCTAAACATGTCGTTTTATTATCTTTATCAAATGTATATAGAATCTTGACTAAAAATAGATTGTTAGTAATGGACATGTTTTTTGTATTTATAAAACTCACGTCGCATAGGCCGAAGCAACTCTGTAGACTCCATCTTTGTGGTGGTCTTGAAATGTTGTTGTTGTTGTTTGAATTGAATATAGATCGCGTGTAACGTAATTTTTAGTTAGGGCGCGACATGGTCCAGAGTAATATTAGTACTGTTCCAACGTAAATTTGATACTGCCACCGGGCCATTCTAATTTCCTCTTTGCACTTGCACTTACACTACACTACTCATCATCATCATCACGGTTTATAAATGGCGTAAGTACCGGGGGTTCTCTCTCTCTCTCTCTCTTTCTTTCCTACTATACTAACAATTAATTTCAAAAAGAGAATTCCTAAATCGACCAAGATCAGAATTATCAGAATTTGAACTTTCAAAACTTGAAGATTATGAATTTGAGAATGGACCATTAAGTATTTTACAAGCAGCAGTTTCAAATCATTCACAAATTTTAATAAGTTGTCGAAATAATCATAAATTATTAGCAAGAATTAAAGCATTTGATAGACATTCAAATATGGTTTTGGAAAATGTAAAGGAAATGTGGACAGAAATTCCAAGATCAAATTCTGGTAAAAAACTTAAACCAATTAATAAAGATAGATTTATTAGTAAATTATTTTTAAGGGGTGATTCTGTTATACTTGTTTTACGGAGTACAGCTTAGAAATGGATTTCTTTTTGGGTTTAAATATATCAAATTTCTTACTATTTTCATTATTTATTATTACCATTACTACTACTACTGTACAATGTGTACAACATTGGAAATTCCCATTGTTTTTCATGTTTTTTTTTTTTTTAAGCATTAAAAATAAATTTTTTTTCTTTCTAGTGTAAAAAATCTTTCATAAAACAAAAAAAAACAAACAACAACAACAACAACAATAAGAAAAAAAGAGAGAAAATTGTTAGTCCCCTTCCTTCTTTTTTTACTTTACTTTCCATTATAGACATCAAGAAATCCTTGAAAGATAGCATCGACGCCAATGGCACCTGGATCAGGAAGTCCACCCTCAGATTCAAATTGAGCAAGTTCTTCCTTACCAACATAAGAAGCACGACCAAATTTTGCTTCAAGTTTTCTTGTACCTTCAGCACCATCATGTGCAGCTTTAACCGCTTTTGCAAAATCTTTTGTTTCTGATAAGGTATTAACAAATGGTTCAAGTGCATCAACTAATGTTCTATCACCTTTTCTTGCTCTTGTATATTTAAATAATCTTACTAATGCATGCTTTCCTGCATCTGCCAAATCTGTTAAATTCAATGAGGTTGCTTTATTTGAATCGGTTTGTCTTCGAAGACTTTGGGCAATTGCTGATAAATATATTGCATATAATCCACCACTTGTACCACCCATTGAATCTTCAACAATATCAGCAATTTCTGCAAATGCGACAACACCATCTTCAAGATCAATTTCTTTATCTTTAAGTGATTTTGAAAGGGCATCAACACCAGCAATTAATGTTTCACCACAATCACCATCACCTGCAACAGTATCATATCTTGTAATTTGTGGTTCAGCTTTACGAAGCTTTTCAAATGCAGATTTTAAATATGCTTCAACTGTACCCTTTGGTACTTTAATATTTGATGGTGGGTATTGCTTTGGTGGGAGTGGATCTTGATTAATATTTAATCTTGAACCATTCTTCCATGCAGATGCTGGAAGTGATGGAGCCCAACCAGGAGCATCAGTTGGGGCATCAAGATATTGTAAAACTTGATCAGGAAATCCAGTCTTTGTAGTATTAAGTAAAGAAATTGAAACACCAGGACCATTAAGAGCAGTTATAAATGGACCAGCAAAGACTCTAACAGGTACAATATTATAATCCGAATCTAATACTGAAGCAACTTGTTCAACAAATGCATAAAGTTCAAGAATATCTAATCCACCAAGATTATTAATCATTAAAACAACTTTATCCCCTTTATCAAATTTTGTAAAAGCTCTATCCTTATCATTAGGGTCAAGAAGTAAAGGAAGCATATAATTTTTAACTAAATCATGAGCAGATGGGATTGGTTTAATTCTTTTAACCCCTGGTTCATTATGAATACCCATACCAAGTTCCATTTCATCAGGACCAATTGCTTCTTCATTTGATGGAGCACGACCAGGTACAGTTGCATGATCTAAACTTGCACCAATTGTAACGGTATTATCAGCAACAGCTTGAGCAATTTTTACAATTTGTAAAATTTCAACCCCAGCTTCAGCAGCTGCACCAGCAGTTTTATGAGTAAGAACAGTTGCAGCTAAACCTCTACGACCGACAAGACCACCTTGTTTACGGCCAACAGCGACGTCATCACCAACAACGACAACATGAACATTATTTCCTGCCGCTTTTGCTCTTTCAGCAGCTAAACCGAAATGGATGACATCACCAGTATAATTCTTGACAACAATAACAGTTCCCTTATTACTCTTGATTGTTTCAAGACCAGCCATAATTTGCTTTGTAGAAGGAGAAGCAAAGATATTTCCAGCAACGGCTGCTGATAAGAATCCATGTCCTACATAACCAGCATGAGTTGGTTCATGACCAGATCCACCACCAGAAAGGACAGATACCTTATTTTTATCAATTTTTCTGAATACGACCTTTTCATGAGTAATGACATGAAGTTCAGGATTTGTTCTTGCGAGCCCCTTGAGGTTGTCAAGAACCAAATCAGATTGTTCTGTAAGAGCAAAGTGCTTTCCCTGCGTCATAGTTGTAAATAAAAAATTAAATCAAAAAAAAAAAAAGGATGAGGAAAAGTAAAGAAGAAGAAGAAGAAAAGGAGGGAAAAGGTTTCAGACTTAAATGGTTTAAACCAATAACCAAATCTCGGGTGATTTTTACTAAGTTAGCTTGAAACAAAAAAAAACTCATCCCGCTATCCGGTAATTGCGACAAGTTGGTAATAGTCCGGATAAACCTCCATACCGGAAAATTTCCCCCAGTGACGTCTTTAGTTTCTAACTTAGAGATACCGCTAATTCCGATTGGGACGATCCGGAAAAATAAAGAGAAAAAAAAAAAGGACTTGACGGACCAATGAATGTGGGACATTGTGGGAATTAATTACCAGGGAAGGGGGCCTGGTAATTTAAATGGATAATTTTTTTTTTTTTCCAATTTCCAATTTCCAATTTTAAACATAGAAATTATGTTGTAGGTTTTGTATCTTGTGGTTCTGGTCTTTTTTTTTATTTTTTTTATTTTTTTTTATTTTTAACCCGTGTTGTTACCCCAGGATATACAACGGAATATTTCTCCTCCCCTTCCATTAACCAATGATTTATTTTTCCCATTCCCCATTTCCAAGTTTGGGCGCGGGTCTTGTGGGGAAAAAAACGGGGCCCATTGAAATTCGCTTAGTTTTGGGTGGTCCCACCCGTAAAAAAGAAAAAGAAGATGAGACCATCAAGTTTTTTCGAGTTTTTAACTCCTTTTTTCGAAATTTTTATCTCCACAAAAAAAGAAAAAAAACACAAGATGCGCTTTAAATTTCTTATCCGTTCATTGCCGATCTGATGGCCTTTTTTTTTTTTTTTCTTTATCTTTTCTTTATCTTTTTGACCAACGTAAACCCATCACGCGACGATAAAAACACACAAGATCGATCGTATTTAGATTCAAAAACAATTTTATCTGGAATCTGAGGTTTGTTTTGTTGTTTCTTGTTTAATTAGATTTCACCCGCCGTTTCTCCGGTTGCCATAACCTCATCAACAATGTGTCAAAATCCGGAAAAACAAAAAAAATCACCAAAAAGCAAAAAAAACTTTTTTTCTTGGGTTCATGAAATGGGTTGGACAACCCTCCCCCCGCAAAGGGGGAATATCCGGGGGAGAGCGGTTAGAATTGGTTTTCTCTTTTTTTTTTTTTTTTTTTTTTTTTTTTTTTTTT
>JAJMFC010000061.1:0-66316 GCA_030574475.1 Trigonopsis californica
TAAAAAAAAAAAAAAAAAAAAAAACATTTAAAAAAATTAGTATTACATATATATGATAGTACCCCCGTCTAATGACCAGCAGTTGGAGCTTCACCAGTCACTTTTGCAATCCATTCCTTTGCAATATCACCTAAACCAACCATACAAACTGTTTGCCAAACTCCTAATCCAATCCTTGGTGTTACTCCTCTATATAATCCCTTTATACCATTTTGTGAGTATATATACTTGAGTGTTTTACCAACTGTAAGATTTGATGGCCGATTTGGATCTTTTGTTTGTGATTGCATTTCAATCCTTACAACTTCAATAGGTTGATTCCATGCACTTAATCCACCACCAATAACTGATGCAAGTATCTTATCAGTAAAACTTAATTTCTTATTTTTGGGATCTTTCCCCTTTGCTTTAACAATAACATCTTCTGCCAATCTTGAAAGACCAAATCTTGATCCCCAATTTGTACATTGACGAATTGCGACTGCATTAACTCCCTTATTTATACCACGAATTCCCTCACGTCGGTATATATCCATAAATACTGCAAATGTTGACTTTACTGGCTTACCTAATGCTGCATGCTTACTTCTAGTAATTTCAACCGTCTTCATACATGTACAGAATCCCATCGTTGCGTATGCTTGGGCCAGCCCACCAAAAACACCTCCAGTTATCCCTGCAGCAAATGATCCCATCTTACCATTTGCAAGTGCAATATATTCAGCCTCATTTGACACAAATAAAAGTACTGCTCCCTTTGTCGATGCTTCAATCCATGCCCAAGGGATCAACCCTTGATAAAATCCAAAAATACCTCCTCGTCCCCAGATGCGCGAGATTGCTGCTGGAAATGTGTCTCCTCGATTAGCAGCCATTGTGGTCTGATTTTTTTTTTGGTTTGTTAGTAAAATGAAAAATAATAAATACAAACCACAAACTTCATCTCACCTTTGTAACCTCGAGAGGCTGTCCAAGCGTCGAGACCCTTTCAAGTTAGTTTATTATTTACACACAGTAAAGACGATGATACTTACTCAAACATATTGAGGGAGGCCCCCAGAAGAATGTTTGACCAGCTAACTGGCTTCTTCTTGAGCGTTGTCGGCTGAACTTGACTCATGGCTTATCAAAAGAAATCGGGAAGCTCGTTTTGAAGGAGGAAGGGGAGGGTGGGGGCTATTTATATACTGTCAGGTGGTTTTTGTGGTGGTTGTCCTTTTCCCCGCATCTCAACAAAAAAAAATTAATCGACACAAACTTAAACAACCACACAAAAAAAAAAAAAAAAAGTCCAAAAGTTGTCTAAAATGCATCAATTTACTATTATACAGAAGTGTTACTATTATTAGTTTACTTTGGCAGCTCTTGTTGAACAAGTCGAGATTGCTTAGATACACCGCCAGCTCGATCGTAGAGATAAAGGCCAATAAATGTTAAAAAGAGCCCAAACCCTTGAAGAGAGGATATTGATTGCCCAAAATAGACAATCGCAGTGACAATGACAAAGATGCGCTTAAATAGACTAGCAACAGAGTATGATACTGGCGATACCATGCCCAGCAGTGTAAATGCCAGTAAACTCTGCATAAAATGGACGGTCCCGTTCATTGCAATCTGTAGAAGCAGTAAGTCCAATGATGTAGAAGCAGGTTCATCCAGAGATGATGATGATGACGATGACTTGCCCACATCAGCACCAGGTTTCCCGTGATGAAGTAGCTTTAATTTCCCATTTGCACCTACCGTAACCGATCCTTTGATGTCTGCTGTACCTGGGTGAAGGATAAGCTTAATAAGAATATCGCGACCTTCCGTTACAGCCCACAAAGGTAAAGTAAGTAAAAATGCAACGCCTGAACAATAGCATAATAATGTAAGTTTATCAATCTTTCGAGGTTCTCCTGGTTCCTCAGTCATGAGCTTTTTGCTAAATATGTTTTGGCTAACAAAGATGAGAGCTCCAACAAATGCACATATAATCCCACTAATATGGTTACTTAGTTCAAATGAACATGCTAGCATCACCCCGGCAGTTAAAGGTACCAATGATATATAGGTAGCAACTGAATACTTGACACGAAATAAAAATCGATATGCAATTACTGTAAAAACTGGAGACATACCCTTGATTGTATGTACCAAAGAAACTGGAATCTCACGCGTAGCGAAATGAGAAAAGATATGTCCACTCAACTGGAAGATCCCCAAGGGAAAAACCGTGACAAAGATTCTTTTTGAAGGAGCCCGTAACCCTTTTCTCGCAAGTGGTACTAATCGGCCAATAAAGGAAATTGTACGAGAAAGGTTACATATTAAGACAGACCAGAATACTGTCAAAATAAACTGTATTAACGTTAGGGATATAGGGTACGGCATGCAAGTGAGAATGCTCTTGTTGAGATTGTTTGACAGTGCTGAGCATGAATACCATACTATACAAAGTACCACAAACCGAGGTGATATCGGAGGTGCAATATACTTGATACTCTCAGTCACACTCAACCTCCGCAAACTAGGTCGCGTCCGATGGAATCCTCCTCCTCCATTACTATTAGATGTCGCTACCGGAGATGAAATGGGCCATGATGAAGGAAAGGGAATCTTCTCGTTGGAAATACTAGACGCTCGTTGCCGGCTCGACGGAGTATTTATTATATCTGCTCCAGTCGAATGCTCATTATACCCATTGTCCAGCGTAATAACATGTGTTCCCTCTTCTTCCGCATAATGTTTGTCGTTGCTGCTCGCTTTATGATTGTTATTCGGGATTACGAGGTTGGTCAGAGGATGCTCCATAACCACATGCAGAAACCACCACGAGCTAACTCTCAATATCTTTTCTATATCTCTCCGCGTACTCTTTTCCGTATCGCCAGTTTGGTTCCTTTTTTTTTTTCTTTCAAAGAAATGCGCGTTCTCTCTTTCCTTATATTTCAAAACAAAAGGAATTGGTGTGGGAATTCGTCAACTTTTTTAACCACGGGTTGTTTTAAACCTCCCAAATTCTCTATTCTCTTAATCACCACCACCACAACCATCATGCCGACAGCTGTTAAAGAGGGCAAAAAGCACCAAAAGCTGTCAAAGAATCAAATCAGACGAGAGAGAGCAAAAGAGAAGAAGAAGCTTCAACAGGACGGAACTACAATTGATGGCGATAATAATAATAATAATGACAATAACCACAACGTGAGGGCATACTAGACTTTGAATTGAACTGAGATTTGACTAACTCTTTCTTTAGGAACTTCCTCCAACTACGCGGATCGATTTCGATATAGATGTCGATTTAGAGGATCCCCGGTTCCAAGAGTACCGGGAAATTCTTAATCGATTCGATCTTGCGGGAACACTGGACAACACAGCCATGGACACTGTGGATGGTGGAGACAAAGGTCAAATTTACTATAGCGATGATGAAGATCTAGACGAGGATCAAGAAGCTGAGATGGTAGAGAGAATATCAAGGAAAAAGTTACGGCGGCTCAATAAGGTACCTATATCCGAGCTCAAGGCATATGCTAAGCGACCAGAAATTGTCGAGTGGCACGACGCCGACGCTCAGGATCCTAAATTAGTACTGGATATTAAGTGTTGTCGGAATGTCGTCCCAGTACCTAATCACTGGATGCTAAAACGAGAGTATCTAGCGTCAAAGCGGGGAATCGAGAAACCTCCATTTGAACTACCAAAATTTATCCGCGATACTGGTATCGGAGAAATGCGTGATACGACAGAGGAAGATCAAAAATCATTAAGACAGAAGACTAGAGAACGGGTACAGCCCAAGATGGGCCGATTGGATATTGATTATCATAAATTACATGCAGCATTTTTCAGATTTCAAACGAAGCCCAAGTTATCAAAGTTTGGCGATGTCTATTATGAGGGTAAAGAAAATGAGATTGATATTAGTAGATTTCGACCTGGTAAGCTTACTCCTCAGTTAAGAGAGGCATTAGGGATGCCACCACAAGCCCCTCCTCCTTGGCTTCTCAATATGCAAAGATTTGGACCTCCACCCAGTTATCCGGGGCTAAAAATCCCAGGAGTAAATGCACCATTACCGCCAGGAGCACAATGGGGGTTCCACCCGGGCGGGTATGGAAAACCACCTGTTGATGAATTCAATAGGCCATTGTATGGGGATGTATTTGGAGTTCTTCAGACTCAGGAAGATGAAGAGATGGAACAGATCGCCGCAATTGACCGGAGTAACTGGGGAGAACTTGAACCTGAAGAAGAAGAGGAAGAGGAGGAGGGAGAGGAAGAAGGAGAGGAAGAAGGAGAAGAAGAAGGAGAGGATGAAGATATACCGCAACCACGTGAGGAACAAGAACGTGAAGCACAAGAGGACATTAGTATGACCGAGGGAGATGAAACACCCAGCTTCATCGATCTGCGTAAGAGACAAGAGGAGTTGCGGCGGCGTGGAGAGGAAGATGATGAAGAAGAAGAAGATCAACAACCACTGTACCAAGTACTACCACAAAAGCAGCAACATATACAAGGATTTATGGGGAGCGAGTACAAGTACGATATTCCAGTTCTTGGTCGAGATCAAGAGAGCGAAGAGCGTGAACAGAGAAGAAGAGCTACAGCAGCTAGTTCACGTGAAGAGATGTCATTGGATCCATCGATGGTTGAGAGTGGTCAAGAATTGACACAAGAAGATATAGAAAAGCAGTACGCTGAAAAACAGGATAAGGATAAGGAGAAGCAACGTGGATTTCAAGAGGACCTGACTCAACTAATGGAGAGCGAAAGCAAGAAACGGTTCAGCAAACTTGAAGAAGACAAAAAACGGAGAGAGAAATCAAAGAAGGATAAGTTTAAATTCTAACCTCTATGTATATATATATATATATTTTGTTTTTGCAGCTACCAATGTACTTACACAAAACACTAGACATATCATCATCATGATCATTTCTTTTCTTTTAGCTTTTTCTGCTCTTCCTCCTTTTTAATTTCCTGCTGCAGCTCTGCAAGGTCTAGAGCGTGAAAAGTTAGTTAATAGTGTAACAAAAAAAAAGAAAAAAAGGGCAAGAATACGTACCAAGACCATCAGTGAATTTAGGCATGACAAATACGACAAATCCTCCTACGATTGCGGCCAAGACCATGGGATTCTTCAACATGCTGGTAATTTGGAATCCTTGGGGTTTAGTAAGATATGTTGCCTTGACTGAAGTGCGAGCAACAAATTGAATTGGATAAGGAAGCCTTGCTGAACTGGCGGTTACAGAACCGACCTGGGTTATGCCAGCTCCAGCCAAAGATACAATAACGCCATCTCTGGCAGAGATATCAACCCTTACCGGAGTAAATGTTGGGTATTCTATTGATAGAACCTTGACCAAATAAGAACCTTCGGTAATATTGCGGAATACAAACCCTCCATCTGCATGAACATATGTTGACTGCTTCACTATACGATTTGGGGTATCGCGCTCTTGTTGTTGCCCAACTACTTCAACTCTGGTGGATGGGGGTACTGGTGGTGTAAACACGTCACCTAACTTATTTACCTGGGGCTGACTGTCTTGTGGAAGTATAACACTACCTCGGAGCGTATATCCACTCGCCAAAGACAATAGTAGCAGTAAATGAGCAACCAGTCGGATAATCATCTTGCTAGGTTAGTGGTTTCTTCAAATGGGTTGGAACCATCATCAAACCACCAAGACCCAACCAACCCTTCCCATTTTGAATGGCAGTGACTGCGATCAACATTGAAAACAGTCGCAATCAGCATATACTACTGAATACTACTGGGAATATTGATGATGGATCCCTTAAAGTGCTAGCCACTGATGGTGATTACGTCTACTTTACAGAGTGTGAGAGACCCATGTTTGATTAGTATTATTATACTCATCACAAAAACTAACAATATACCTTTTTTCAATCAAGTGACTCAAAAAAATGTTGGGAAATGTAAAGTGAATCCGGACGAATCGCTGGAGATCTTTAAAGGGGCGCTCAAAGCTGTCCTTGTACCATTATCAAAGGATCAGTCATTAGGTACGGGGAAGGAGAGTTCAAAGCGATGGTCGGCTGTTGCAGAGGTACATACAGGAGAATATCTTGTGATTACAGTACGAGAGCAAATTGAAGGTGGCTTAAGTGTCAAGGTGGGTGAAATTCATTTGGACGAGTCCAGTGAGAATCACCAAGTTGTCTTGTTTGATTGGACTGTAGAGAGCTGTCAAGAGACTCAATATGCTCTCGATAAACTTGACGAGGCAAAAGCAACATTTCAATCTGTGCAGGACGCATCCAATATGCTCAATCAGCAACTAAATGACCTCACAAGTGCGAAAAGACACCACGACCAACAAGTCATGGACAAATTTCTCAAGATTTTAAATGAAAAGAAGAAACGTATTGCATTCCTCGAGCGTCAGCTAATATCTGCGCATGAAGGGCAAGCACAAGATTCTGATTCTCGCCCTAGTAAGAGATCATTAGTACAAGAGGAGGAGGAGGAAGAGATTCCTGAAATTAAGAGCGAAAACGATCTTGATCAAGATGAGGAAGCGATACAAGACACTCCATCACCGAACGAAGAAGAAAGAACCCCGAGCGATAGCGAAGGATAAATAGATGAATTCTCATTTGGAATATCGTTATATCGTTATATAATGCACGTGAATAACTGTAGTCCCAATCCAACCCACAATCATAAACACAGCTGCTGTAAGATCCAACAACACCAAAAGGGCGTATGGGCAAAGGGAGTTCAAAGGGGAATTCTTAAACGACGGAGTTTTATTTTTGGATACTTGTTTTTGGTTTTTTTTTTGTTTTGTTTCTATTGAGGCTTCTTCTATTAAAGGCAGGGGGCTTGGAACTTTTTTTTTACGTGGAACCACCATCAATCTCGACAAGCATTTTTACAATACTCTGTGAGATATTGAACGAGTCAACTGAGAGGGAAAAAAAAACCAATCGCTGCTCATTTTTTGAATGGAAGCTACCGATCTGAGAGTCCTCGGTCTCCGGCAGAGACTGGTCGGATCTGGGGATGGAGCTACTCGAGATGATGATGAGAGCTATCCTAGTTTCTTTAGGACAACAGCAACAGGTTTTGATGATGATAGTAGTAATAATAACGTGGCAATGGAGAAGAAACCTACAAAGCGGGTGCTAGATAAGGGTGGGGGCCGTTCACAATCACCTTCGACACCCCTACCGGCAAAGCTATCTCCGCTATCGCTCCCGAAACGACTAAGTCCAACATTACCCCCGATGTTTGAAAAGAGACTATTTCGCGAGGTTAATGGACTTGGAATTACGACTAGTAGGGGTAATGCAAGTAGCAGTGATGGAGATGAAGAGGACGATGATGACGATCGACCCTTATCAAAGATAGCCAAAGATCACCACCCCGTGGTTGGATTGGGCATTTCCTCGGCCAAACCACCATCCCTGATTGTGTGTCTCAAAATACCCGAATCGAAGCGAAAGGAAGTAGCAAGGCTATCGAAAAGAGTCAAAAGGTCTCAGCCTCCACCTCCTACATCGACCTCATCTTCATTGTCTTCGGAAGATACAACTCATACTAACAATGATCGGACCGCAATCACGCCAGCAAGTACACCTCCTGATACCATTGGCCCTAATGGTGCAGGAGCGGTTGCATGTACTGCTGGGTCGTCGTCACGAAAACACAATAATAATAAACTAGATGAAGTGGTTCCCTTAGTACCTGGGAGCCGAGAATGGACTCCATCACCTCCTGGATCACCACAATCACACAATGAAAATGGCAACAGCAATGTATCTCCAGTCAAGAAGGATCAGACATCTAGACAGATACCAGCGACTCCATCACGGGGTAAGACACGGGTTGCAACACCATCGAGTCCAGTGACTGATCGAAATGGAGCAAAGGGGTCAGGTAAAAGTATAAAGAAGCCACCAGTTGGAGGAGGAAAAGTAGGAGTATCAAATGATGGACAACAACATCGACCAGATCTTATTTTACATCGAAAATTTTCACATTGGTCAGAACTTGCAAGGACGCGTAAACATATGGCAGATGATGCATTTCGAAATAAAGATTATCGATTAGGACTTGTTTGTGGAGTTGATACAGTAATATGTTATTTAATGAGTTTTGATTATGAAGATAAATATCAACAATTTACTGATAATCGTGGAATAATTGATTGCAGATCATGGTTAAGTTTAAGACCATATATGAGTTTTTTAATTGGAGCAGCACAAGATAGTGGTAATCTTGTAATTGCCGGATTATTACATCAAATGAGAGCAGTTATATATCAAAGAATTTCACATCATTGTAAAGATTCAATTGCAAAGATTATAATGCAACATAATGATACTGGATCTGGATCTGGTGGTGATTTGGAAAAATTTACTACAACTCTTATCGAATATACAAATAATCTTACAAAAGCACTTGATTATACACGTACTGAATGGTTTAGATCATGTAAATTACTTTCACCTGAAGTATTTGCTACAACATTCCCAGAAACATTTGCAAAGAGGGATAATAATAGTATTAATTACATTAATGAAGCTGTAATACAACAACAACAACAATCATCATCATCATCTTCTGAACAACATCAACAATCCCATTCAACAACAAAATCACTTCGACCAAGTCAAGATAAATTCTCTTTACCACTACATTCATACTCTACAATTACTGATGCTGCTGCTGTGGGATATAATGCACTTAAAGAATGGGCTGGAAATCTCCAATATAGTTGGGCAGTAGAATCTGTCAGGTAGTTTTGTGCGCTCTTCTCTCTCTCTCTTTTTCCTTTTCTTTTTACGGTGTTTTGTTTCTTGTTATTTTTATTATACAGATGCATTAAACGTTGTTTCTTTTTTTTTTTTTTCATTTTCAAAATTACATAGCCAAATATGTATTTCTAAAAAAACACTCAAATAATAATAATGACAAAGCCAAGAATTTGTTTTTAATAAAATGTCACACACAATACAAAACTATACTCACACACACGCACACAAGAATGCATATTCTAAAATAAAAATAAAAGTAAAAAAAGTAAAGAAAAAAGAAAAAATAAAAATAAAAACGAATGGATTTCGTAAAAAGTTGATATACACAGAGAATGATGTTGATAATATATATATAAATAGGAAAAGAAAAAAAAAAAAAAAAAACCTGACGTGAGAAAAAAAAGAAAATTAAAAAAATTTCGGCCCATATATGATGTATCTTCTTCCCTTTTCTTTTTCCTTTTCAAATACTCTTATGCGCCTCATTATCGTACAACAATTTGTAGGCAAGAGATGCTCATTTCTTGGGTAATCCAAGGCAGAAAAGAAGGAATTCCAATTAAAAACAATCAATAAAAAACAAACATTAAGGAGCGTAATCATCACAGAGAGAGGGTGAATCATTAGAAGTGGTAGGGGGTGCAAAGGCAACAATTAGGTCGATATTTTGCCCCTCTGTTTTTGGTTATACATAATAAAGACAGATCTTGCATGTATCTCGCACAAGATCAATGTAAAAAAGGTATATATAATGTTTTTTTTTTTTTTGCGTCTTCTTTTTCCCTTTCTAGTTGTATCCAATAAGGAAGGTAAGGTTATCTGCATGGTCGCTCGCCCAAACCAAGCCAAGCAAGAATTTTTCGTTTTTTTTTTTTTTGGTTTCGCCTATAATTCATAATAAAATAAATATCCTAATGGTCCCTTCTTCACATTTCGCTTTATCAGCTCTCGCAAGTAAAGTAGGAAACCGTAAAGTTTTTTCTTCATTATTATTGGCCTTTTATTATTATTATTATTTTTCAAGTTTTTATAGTTATCCTTTTTGGCCTTAGTTCCCTCTAATTAATTTTTCATTTGTTATCTTTTTTTTTTTTTTTGTTGCGGTTCGGCTCCACTTAATCATAACCCTTTTATAAACTTGCAAATTGTTTTTCATTTTTGTCTCTCTCTTTATTTTTTTTGGTCGATGTTGTCGATATAGTCAATGTTGTACAAGGCAGTGTAAAGTTAAAGAATCTCGCAAAATAATAATAGACCCAGCCCCTAGTTTTTGCGTGTAAAGGAAAGAAAGGTAAAAACCATAAAAAAACACCAAGCAGTCATGAGAAAATAAAATTAAAAAAGAAAAAAAAAAATTCTTCAGGTACACGTACATTTCCCATTTTTTTCATAGATTCACACGGGAAGGAGGATATCCCGATGGAGGATATCCTGCAGCAACAGTGGGAGCTGCAGAGTATCCTGTATTCATCTTGGAATAATCGGATGGGTGGATTGCAGGTGGAGGTCCCACAACTGATGGACCTCCTGTGGGACCATTCTGTCCCATTGCACCCATCATTGGAGGCATAGAATACATTGCATGCATATTGGAAGGATGGTGAAGAGGGGGAGGGCCTCCACCAAGAGATCCTGTACTCGAGGGATCCCTTCTATGTCCAGGGTAGACTGGAGGCGGATAACCTCCATATCCGCCAGGTCCAGGTCTCATTGCACCTCCCATGTTAGGAGGAATAGATGCCGGAATACAAGATTGTTCAGAAAATGGAGACCCACCACCACCACCGCTAGTAGTAGAGCTACTAAACGAAGGACGTTGGCTATGCTGAGGATGGTGTTGGTGATGTACACTGCTACCAGTACTGCTATTGCTGCTAGCATGATGATGATGTCTGGCATGCTGTGGTTGTTGCTGAACCGGTTGAGGTTGAACACCATTATTGGAAGATCCTAGAATCTTTGACTGAATTCGTCTTCCGTAAGGAGTGTTTCGGATCAATGGCAAAATGGGGCGAATAGCCTCAACAAGTTGATGACGAACCTCGGGGGAGGCAAAGTCAAATGCAGTTTGAATCACATAGTTTGCATATGAATCACGAAGTAACTTTTCCAGTCCTCCAGGAGAACATAAAATTTCATCAATCAATATAGTTCGAGTATTTGGCTCAGCAAGACGAATACACTTTTCAATCACATTTGAAGAAAACTTTTGCATAGAAAGTTCATAAATATTACCGACAAATTGGCGCATTAATGGATCAGAGTAGCGCACTTCACCTAAATCAAGCACGTATTGGGTCACATAATTACCAAATGGGTCTCGAACCAATGTAATAGCATTTGAAGTAATCTCTTTGACGAGTTGATCCTTTTGTCGAGGTGAAGCATGATCAATGCACCGTTGCAGTACGCAACATCCATGACGATGGGTGCCAACTGCCACACAATTATCACTAACAGCATCGAAAATAAACTGAGCATCCTGGTTGCTAAGACGGTTCAAACACTTTTGAATAACGTGATTGCCATTCAAGTCCTGAATTAGCTCCACAACTTTAGTCTTGAGTGCATCCACAATCAGACCAATCTGTTGAGAAGTAGACACAAATTCAATCATACGCTGTAGAGCTCTAGTCCCATGCTGATTAAGAGCGATTTTAACCAAGCTAGTAGATGCAGTCTGAACGAGAATTGTTCTCTGATTGTCATTGGAAAATTCAAGAAGTTTTTGGCACAAATAATTTCCAAATGGATCAGTCATGAGCTCAACAACATGCTTATAAGTTTCCTCAAAAATCATATTGTTGTAGGCAGGATTCTTTTCCTCTAGTTTCTTCTGTAGGAATCGACACCCGTGTTGATCCTTACAGAGAAAATATATCTCACTTGCCAAGCTCTCCATTGATACATTTGCAAATCTCGCATTGATAACATCCATATCAATCTGACGCTTGCCAGGTGCATTGGAAGCAGGATTATTATTTGAAGCCACTGGAACGTTAGAGCCTCCTGCTTTCAAGGCTGATCCTGACATATTAGGACGATTTGAATCCATACAAGGTTGCATAGCTCCATTCATTCTCATTGGGTGAGGAGGTGTTCCGTTAGGACCAGCCATCTGCGAAGACAAGTTACTTGAAGGCAGAGGCATCTTTGGGGTTGAATATTGATGACCTGGAGGAGGGAAAGAACTTGGAGTAGCAGGGGTAGCAGTCTGCTGTTGCTGTCGAGGGTATTGTTGTGGATAAATCATATTCATACCAAACTGATGATTATTAGGTACAGAAGGAGGAGTCTCATTTTCATTGATTGTACCACCCATGGGCACATTGAAAGACATTGACCTATCTGAGAGACCTTTCATATTGTTGCTTCCACCAGTATTAGTAGGTACAGATTTGGGTCCGCTAAGAAGACTAGCATTTCCATTAGCAGACCCACGATAGTCGAATGAAGAGCGCTTAACATGGCTGCTGAATGGAGATCCTGAATTATCATTCTGAAAGACATTGGCACCGGGGACTCTTGCAGCAAACACACCTGCATTCGCAGTTCTCCCAGAGTTGGCAAAAGATGGAGGCCATAAACTGTCGGAATGTTGATCCAAAGAATTATGAAAGCTTTCTCTTCGAACAAGAATAGGAAACTTATCATCAGTAGTATCTACTTGCAAAAAGGCCTTTGGAGATGGGTTGGAGCTCCGAGCAGTCTGAGCATTAATGCTAGCTCTCTGGGTACTACTACTGTCATCAAAGATGTACTTGAGACCAGAGCCGGCAACAACACTAGAAAAGAAAGAAAAAAAATTATGAGCAAATTGGATTGTTTTGAAAAGGGAACAGAGAACTTACCCATCAGATCTGGAAACGAGAGAAAGACCTTCCATAGGGAAATAAAGGTTGGAGCTTTCATCATCACTGGGAGAGCGGTGACGAGACGATCTCTGACGAGATGAAGTTATGGTTTCTTCTGATGGAGGAGTAATGAGCTGATTTGGAAACAAATTAGTGGGAGTTGGACCAGGTGTAGAATGCTGATGCCCAGTGCCTGAGTTGAGTAGACGAGCATGATGAGTAGTAATACTACTATTGTTGCTACCACACCCAAGTGAATCAGGTGGAGTAGTCGGTTCAGAGACAGGCCTAGTGTTGTTATTATTATTATTATTGTTGTTGTTACTATTAACTACCCCTGGATTTGCAAGACGAAGAATGAACTCTTCTTCATCCTGCTGTCTCCTCATGTCTAACTGTTGCATTTCCTCCTCAAAGCGATGGATGTGTTGCAACCTTATAGACTCGTGCTCCAAACGCCGTTGCTCAATCTAGATTGTAGGCGGTTAGAATCAATTCTTTCCTGATTGGGGGAGGGCCCACATGGGGAAGCAGCAAGTGATTGAATGAAGCAGCATATATATATATTTCTTTTTTTCTTCTTTTTTTTTTTTTTTTTCAACACACAAAACTTACCAAGTGAGTTCTTTCAGTAGGCTGAATCTAACTAGTCAGTATATGATAGACAGTATATATAGTTCAATTTTATTTTTTTCTTTCACTTACAGTCAAATCAAACGAGTCTGACTTTGTTCGATGAGAAGGATACTTTACCGAAGGAGGAGGAGGAGTAACACCTGGGTCGTCTCTTGAAGGACTAACAGGACTATTGTAGACAGGGTAAGACTGTAGCATCGATAGACTAAACCAATCAAGGAGATTTGGCCCGAGGACCAAAAAGTTTGAAATAACTATCGACGACGACGACAAGTAAAGACGGATCGCCAGATAAGATTGTAAATTTTTACTCTTTCTTTTTCCTTTTAAAAGAGAGAAAAGATGAATAGAAAAGAAAGAATAAAGACAAGAGAAGGAAGTTGTTGTTGTTGTTGTCGTTGTCTATATTATGATTATGTTTGAGAGTTGTTATGCCTTTTCTTTTTTAGCTTAGAGAGGCTTTCTTAAATTGGTGCGCTAAGTAGGTTTTTTTGTCTTTTCTCGGTTACAAACACCTGAAAAAACACGTCTAAATGTCTAGAAAATCCCTCCAGTGACGATTAAGTTAATATTTTCTCTTTCTTAATTTGCTTTGATTATCTATTGAATTTTCTATTTCTAAGGATATTATTTATTGATTTGTATGTTACGGTTCCCTCGAGAAAGAAAAAAAAAAATAAATAACAAACGCTAAACCAGATTTAAGCTAAACTAAAAACATAAACCTGACGTTTATTAAAAATCCTAAAATCTACTCCTCTACTGTATGTACGACGTAGCTCCGGGGAAAATCATACCTACATCCCGGGGTTGCCGATGCAACGGTGTGTTAGGGGGCAACTTTGAGTTGGAACCGATTGGCTCCTCCCTGAATGCAGAACCTTACACTTGCATGGGGACAAGAAAAAGAGGAATGAGCGGCGCGGGACAATTTAGAAAGGTAGCCAAATATCACTGGGGGGGGGGGGGTAACAGTCTCCCCAGCAGAAATCCAAACACAAACAAGGGGAGAAACAACATAAAGAAAAAGGAAAAAAAAGCATAAACTGACTACATCAAGGCGCGCGCACGCATAAGAGTAAATTTGCTCCCGGGAGCGGTCCAGAACCCTCCTTGTTTCACTTACTCCCATGCTGCATGAACCTAAACTAAACTAGACGGAAAAAAACAAAAACAAAAAAGTAATCGTCTCGAGACCAGGGGAAAAACAAGTTTGACAGGCCTTGTTTAACTTAGACCAATAGCGCGCGTCCCATTTATTGACAAATGAATATCTGGATTCCTTCTACAAATCCTTCTAGATACTTTGGGGGACTTTAATTATTGTTCTCGTAATCTTTTGGAAATTTCAAAATTTCTCACACTTTCCAAATTCAACACAACATAACGTTTTTTTCTTCCAGTGACGTCACTTGGCTTTCTTGACGCGTCAATATTTATCTCCTTCCCGATTGGGTCTAATTAGATTTCCTGTGTGTCACGAAGTCACATGACATAACGCACAAAGTGTCATAATCTTTATCAATAGCTAGTTTTTTATTTTACTTTTTAATGCATGTGGAGTACTATTTTTAAAAGCAGAAAGGCCACGACCAGATCGTCGTATAATTCAAGGACAGTTGGATCTTGGAGACAACATCCAAACCTTTGCAATCGTAGCACGACTTTTTTTTTTTTTTCTTTTGCCTAAAACTCCAAAGATCGTCTTCCCAACAACCGCGCATCACTTACTCTCTAAGATCCAAATTCTATTCTAGAATGGCCAATTCAAGTTTTATCCTGAGGACCAGATTCTAGAATGGCCAATTCAAGCTATATCCCTGAAGACCATATCTAATTTACGATTCTCTCTTTTTTTTCGTCTTACTAACAGTAATGGGATTATCTATTCAATGTCTCATAAATCAATTGCCCTCTTCGAACAACTTGTAATCGATCGCCTTCGGGAGAATGGTCCATTGTTAAATTTAACTTACTTTTCCCTGGGCACTACAGAACTCCCAAAGCCGGGGGACTGGAGGCAACAATAACCAACAACCAAAAAAAAAAAAAAAAAAAAAGGTTTGTAATGTCCCAAGATATCTTCACAGACTTGGACGGGAGAGAGAGATAACCAGCTTGCTTATTGATCTGAAAGAAGGTGTGATTATTATTGATGGGGGAACCCAAGGTAAGAGTGCTTCTTCCTCAACATTATCTATTAGCTCTATGTTCTAACAAAGCATTTTGAATCCGTCAAAGTCGAGAAAACTTTCAAGGAACTCTCGAAAGGACACTAGTGATCATAAACACCAAAGCAATGAAATTGCATCTCAGGATGCCTTCAGTGAATTGCTGAAACCTGTATACAAGGGAAAGCGGTTAGCGGACGCTATAAATACCGCCGAGGATAAGTGGAATCTTCTTCCGGCGTTTCTAAAGGTTAAAGGTCTTGTTAAGCAGCACCTTGATTCATATGACTACTTTGTCAATGTTGATCTCAAAAAGATCATCAAGGCAAACCAACTCGTTTTATCGGATGTGGACCCTCAGTTTTATTTAAAATATCTTGACATTCGTGTCGGAATGCCACAACGAAGGGAGGCGGATGCTATAGATACCAATATCACACCCCAAGAATGCAGATTAAGAGATCTCACTTATGCTGCACCAATATTTGTTGATGTGGAATACACAAGAGGAAAGCGAATAATCGTTCACAAATCTGTTGAAATTGGACGTATGCCGGTCATGCTAAGGTCTTCAAAATGTATTCTCAAGGGACGATCAGACAAGGAGATGGCTGTCCTTAAAGAATGCCCTCTAGATCCTGGTGGGTACTTTATAGTGAACGGTACCGAGAAAGTTATTCTTGTTCAGGAACAATTGAGCAAAAATCGAATAATTGTCGAAGCAGACGAAAAGAAGGGCATATTTCAAGCTTCTGTCACTTCATCCACTCATGAAAAGAAATCTAAAACCTATGTCCTCACGAAAAATGGCAAGATATATCTCAAACACAATTCGATCGCTGAGGATATGCCTATCGTTCTTGTTTTAAAGGCTGCTGGTGTAAGAACAGATTATGAAATATTACAACTTGTTTGTGGCGATGATGCTGCCTATCAAGATTTATTTGCCATTAATTTTGAAGAATGCGCCCGTTTAGGAGTTTTCACTCAAACTCAGGCATTGGAATATCTCGGTTCTAAAGTCAAGACTAGTCGTCGGCCAACAGCTCCCCGATTAACTACTATTCAGGAAGGTATTGAGGCAATGGCTGGTACAGTAATCCCTCACATATTGGTTCAAAATCTTGACTTTCGTGATAAGGCTCTATACATTGCAATTATGGCTCGGAGGGTTGTGATGGCAATGCAAAATCCTAAATTGGTAGATGATCGTGATTATGTCGGTAATAAACGTTTAGAATTGGCTGGTCAACTACTTTCTCTTCTTTTTGAGGACTTATTTAAAAAGTTCAACAGCGATTTCAAGGCGAATATTGACAAGGTGTTAAAAAAGCCAAATCGGACAAATGAGTTTGATGCGCTTGTCAATTTAACTGTTCATTCTAATGACATTACAATGGGTATGAATAGAGCAATATCTACTGGTAATTGGTCTTTGAAACGGTTCAAGATGGAACGCGCTGGAGTCACACACGTGCTTAGCCGGCTCAGTTTTATAAGTGCTCTCGGTATGATGACACGAATTTCAAGTCAGTTTGAAAAGACTCGTAAAGTCAGTGGGCCTCGAGCTCTGCAGCCATCACAGTTTGGAATGCTTTGCCCCTCCGATACGCCAGAGGGTGAGGCATGCGGTTTGGTAAAGAACTTGGCCTTAATGACTCACATAACCACCGATGATGAGGAAGAACCCGTCAAGAAGGTGATCTTCGCTTTAGGAGCCGAGAGCATCTCAACAATGGGAGGTCATGAACTCTTCTTGCCCGGAACTTATGGAATTTTCTTGAATGGTACAATAGTAGGTGTTACTCGGTTTCCTCAACGGTTCGTTGATGATTTTAGGTTTCTTCGTCGTACTGGCAAACTTTCACCCTTTATAAGCATTTTCATGAACAATCATCAGTCAGCTGTGCACGTTGCTACCGACGGTGGCAGAATATGTCGTCCACTGATTATTGTGGATAAAGGTAATTTACGAGTTAATGAGGAGCACCTACGAAATTTATTGAATGGCAATATGGGATTTGAGGATTTTGTTACGCAGGGACTCGTTGAATATCTTGATGTGAATGAGGAGAATGACAGTATGATTGCTATTTATGAGTCGGATTTAAAATTATCTGCAAGTCTGAATTTTACTCATCTTGAGATTGAACCATTTACACTCCTTGGAGCTGTAGCTGGTCTCATTCCTTATCCACACCACAATCAATCACCCCGAAATACTTACCAATGTGCTATGGGTAAACAAGCTATTGGTGCTATTGCTTATAATCAGTTATTGCGTATTGATACTCTGTTGTATTTAATGGTCTATCCACAGCAACCCATGGTCAAGACTCGAACTATTGAACTCATTAACTATGACAAGTTACCAGCTGGACAGAATGCAACAGTTGCAGTTATGAGTTATTCAGGCTATGATATTGAAGATGCTCTTGTTCTCAACAAATCATCAGTAGATAGAGGTTTTGGTCGTTGCCAAGTTTTTAAGAAGACTACAGCTCAGCTTAAGCGGTATGCAAACGGTACGAGCGACCGAATGGGTGGAGTAAAGACCAACGAAACTGGAGAGGCAATATTCCAACATTCAGTCCTGGAACCGGATGGATTACCTGGTGTTGGTGAGATGGTGGAGCCAGGAATGACTTATATCAATAAGCTTGTACCTTTGAATGCGAATGATAATGGAATTAATACCAACCTTGATCAAGGCCATCCGCCAGGCCAGTCACTCGCTGATGAGTATAAGGAAGCCCCCGTCAATTACAAATTACCAGTGGGCAGTTATGTGGACAAGGTAATGCTAAGTGCTTCAGAGTCTGAGCAACCACTCGTCAAAGTCCTTCTCAGACAGACAAGGCGGCCAGAGTTAGGAGATAAGTTCTCATCACGCCATGGACAAAAGGGAGTATGCGGTATCATTGTACAACAGGAAGATATGCCATTTAATGACCAGGGTATTAATCCAGATATTATTATGAATCCTCACGGATTCCCATCCCGAATGACTGTAGGCAAAATGATTGAGCTAATCTCGGGTAAAGCTGGAGTATTGGATGGGTCATTACAATATGGAACAGCATTTGGAGGCAGCAAGCTAGAAGATATGTCCAAGATTCTAATTGATAAAGGATTCAGCTATTCTGGTAAAGATATGCTGAGCTCCGGAATTACGGGCGAGTGCCTTCAAGCATATATATTTTTCGGTCCGATATACTATCAAAAGCTAAAGCATATGGTGATGGACAAGATGCATGCACGATCACGAGGTCCACGTGCAGTACTAACTCGGCAACCAACTGAAGGACGGTCTCGAGATGGTGGATTACGATTAGGAGAAATGGAACGTGACTGCTTGATTGCATATGGAGCATCTCAACTTTTATTGGAACGGTTAATGATTTCATCTGATGCTTTTCAAGTCGATGTATGTCAAACTTGCGGACTTATGGGATATAATGGATGGTGTAAAACATGCATGTCGAGCAAAAACGTTATCGAAATGACAATCCCTTACGCAGCTAAACTTCTCTTCCAGGAACTTCTAGCTATGAATATTGCTCCCAGACTCAAACTTGGAGATTACTTTGAACCAAGTAGGCATCAACTATAGAAAAAAAGCTCATGTTGTTTATGTAAATAAATTAGTCTTTGAATCCACGTGTATAATATGTATAGAAAAGAAAAACAGTTGTTTATGACGCTACAAGGAGAAAAACAGAAAGGGCTCTTTTTCGAGAATTCACAAAGCAAAACTATTTACTGCCTCCGGTTCAAAAGACAACATTAGGCGCACAGTAAGTGTGGAGCTGAGAAGTTGTGTCAGAATTGGGAGAAAGCGATTTTTTTTTTCAATGGTGAGCCGCACATTTGGGAGGCAAGAATGGCTGGGTTGTGTAAGTTTCGTCAACGTCCAAGTGAGAAAGTAAATACGGGCAAACAACCAACAATTGTTACAAGTGGTTTAGAGATTTCATACCCACCCCTAAAGGATTGATATTGGAGAAAGTATAAGATGGCAGATAGTGAAGAAGATCAGCACCAGCAAGAGTTGCAGGAACCTGTAGTGGATGAGCCACAAGCAGAAGGCCGATCAACATCTCCAGAAGAACCAGAACCTCAACAAGGCAACAATTTGAGCGAAGATGAATTATCTGAACTAGATGAAGATCAGTTTCAAGATGTGGATGTGGAGGGGATTGGTAAACCTATTGATGAGCAGGTGTTCAAGATTAAGGCCCACAGGAGGAAAACAGCCAAAGGCGATAGGAGTTCGATGACAGCCAATAAAGAGAAAAAGAGGCCTAGAAAACCCAAGGGTGAGGATGGATCATTGGATGCGAGTCGGCGAGCGAGAGAGCCCAATGTCATGGATAATCAAGAGGAGGAGATAGATCCCGAGACTGCTCGAAGGCGAGAGTTGGAACGTCGAATTGATGCAGCTCTAAAACCCATCAAAAAGAGAAAGAAGCTTGGAGAAGACGATATTGAGCAGATGCAAGATGAAAGAATTTCAAGACTTCGAGAAGATATGCGTCGTGCTGCAATTGACGATGCTGAAAGTATTCGAGAGGGCAAACCGGCAACTCACAAGTTGGGATTACTTCCAGATGTACAGGATGTTCTTCAAAAGCAGACTTTATACGATTCAATATTGGATAATAATCTGTTGGATGCGATTCGAATGTGGTTGGAGCCACTTCCAGATGCCTCACTGCCTGCTTACAGTATACAAAAGGCAATATTTGATGCTCTAGTCAAGATGCCAATCAAGACAATTCACTTACGTGAATCAGGTCTCGGAAGGGTGGTACTTTTCTACAAGAAATCAAATAAACCACATTTACAAATTAAACGTCAAGCAGATCGATTGGTAGCAGAATGGAGTCGCCCCATCATGGGACGTAGCGACAATTATAAGGACAAGGTTGTGGCTTCAGCAGTTTATACACCTGGACAACAAAGAGCAGCTCTTAGCAGTAGACAGAACTATGCATCTCAATCAACGACAGGGGCCGGCAAGTCACGTGCATCGATCCCAACAGCAACACCGGTAACATTCCAAGTGGCACCCCGATCACAGGTACCATCTGGGAACGGAGGGATATCGGGAGAAAGCCATGAGCAACAAGATGATCAGTATAAGCGAATTCGACAGCGGATGCTTAATGCTGGACGTGCAAAAGCGAAAAAGTCCGGTGTCAGTATTGAGGGTAAAGGGTTGATGTAATCGGTAATATTACGTTTTTGTTAATTTAATACGATTAATTCAATATTTTGCTCACCGTAGTTAAAGAAAGAAGAGAAGACAAATAACAACACGCATGAGCCGGGATTTCCTCCCCTCCCCCCGCTCAATCACATTCAAGGATTCCCTTCCCCGGGAAGTCTCATCTGATACACTTAGCCGGAGTTTTTAAAATCCGAGCCGCACAACAACCCCAGTTTGGGTAGCGCAAAAGTCTACTTTCCTATACAAATAAAACAGCCCTCCACATCCCTCCAAGTTCCTTTGCAGGTCCCTCTTTGTTATTTAAATACAAGGGAAAAAGGAAGATATAAATCGAAAAAGAAAAAATAATAGAAATGTCTTCTGGATTAGTTTATCTTGATACGTACTTAGCGACCGAGGACTCGGCACTCAATTCCGATTTTGCTGAAAAGTACCCGAGGAGTTTATATGCACCTGGTAAACCCCAGGCGGTACCTCTGCCTGGATCTGAAAAGCCTGGTCACTCTGCTGTGTATCGGAACTCTCTGCACCCCGAGGCACTCGTCACATCACCTCATCCAAGGGTAAGCGAATCTGATTTCTTTTTTTTTTCTTTGCTATGCCGTCAGACGCCTCTTATCTTGGCGGCGCATCATCCTGTCAAAAAGTTTTTACCCCACATGTACTAACAAGAGTCAATTATTACAAAAAAAAATAGGTCCGCACCGTCCATGACATCTTTTCAGTAGCTGCGGCCGAGCATAAAAATGAAAAGGGACTAGGTCGCAGGATATTCAACGGTGAAAAATGGTCGGAATATCAGTGGCAGACGTGGGAACAAGTTGGCCGCCGCAGAACAAATTTCGGTTCAGGGCTTCGCTACATTAATGATACGATTGTGCAGGTACGTTTTATTAATGATTGATCTTCCGGATCTATTTTTCTTGTTTTAATATTAAATGAGGAGGAGGAGATGCCGGAGAAATTTTCATTTTTTTTTTTTGTCACATGGTCCTTGATGATCTGATTGTGCGGCTCACAAATTCTAACCTTCTTTTTTTGATTACGTTATCTAGAATGGAAAAAGTAACCGATATGGAGTCGGTCTATTTGCGCCTAATCAACCAGAATGGGTTATTACTGATGCTGCTCTTGCTGCATATAATTTATACAATGTGACGTTGTATGATACTTTGGGTGCTGAATCGTCTGCATACATTTTGAATCTTTGCGATATCAATATCCTTGTCCTTGCTGTTCCCCACATTCCTCAAATTATTAAGCTTAAGGACAAGTTGCCAAATTTGAAGGTCCTTATCTCTACTGACCCACTCCATTCTTCTACTGATATTCCTGGTCAGAGCAAGGAGGATTTGCTTCGACCATGGGTTGAATCTGTTGGAATGCATCTATTTGAATTTCAAGAAGTAGAGCAATTAGGAGAGCAAAACCCTATTCCTCATGATCTACCCCTTCCAAGTGATATTCATACTATTAATTTTACTTCAGGAACTACTGGGAATCCCAAGGGTGTTGTCTTGACTCATTCCTCAGCTATCTCGACTCTTGCAGGATCGCTTTCTCATATGCCCTCCCACTTGGGTGTAGATATGTATTACTTGTCATATCTACCACTTGCTCACATTTATGAGCGGGTGACACTTTTATTGCAGGTAATTTTGGGATCTCATATTGGATTCATGCATGGAGCAGTAACTGAATTGATGGATGATATTAAATCCTTGCGTCCATCGAATATGATTGGTGTTCCTCGTGTGTATAATCGAATTGAAGCGGCACTTTATGCATCAGCAGTGGAAGCACCAGGACTTAAGGGTGCACTATCTCGTCGAGCAATTGCTGGCAAGCTCGATTATCTACACAAATATAATCAGACTACACATCCCCTTTGGGATAGATTATGGGCTAATAAAGTTCGGAAAATAATTGGTCTTGATCGATGTGAACACTATATAAGTGGAGCAGCCCCAATTTCTGATATGACGCTTGACTTTTTAAGGGTCGTATTTAGCACTGCATTTGTTCAAGGATACGGATTAACTGAATCATTTGCAGCATCATGCCTCGGATTAGCTGGAGATAATGAAGCAGGACATTCTGGACCACCAACACCAAGTCTTGAAATAAGAGTACGCGATGTTCCACAGATGGGGTATACTGCAAAAGATAAACCATGGCCACGTGGTGAACTCATGTTGAGGGGACCCAATATCTTCCGCGAATATTATAAAGAACCAGAAAAGACAATGGAATCATTTGATGATGAAGGTTGGTTTGCAACAGGTGATATTGCAGCAATTGATAATTTGGGAAGGGTAAGAATTGTCGATCGTGTAAAGAATTTCTTTAAACTTGCACAAGGAGAATATATTTCACCAGAAAAGATTGAGAATGCATTAACACCAACTAGTCCATTTTTATCAAGTATTCTTGTTTACGGGAATTCACATGAAACATTCCTTGTTGGAATTTTGTCAATTGAACCACAGGGATTTAGTCACTATTTGGAAACACATTTAGGTAAACATATTGATCCAAGTGATGTTCATAATTTGAATAAAATGGGACAAGATTTGCAAGTACGTAAACTTGTGTTGGATCATTTGCATAGGGCAGGTAAATCAGCAAAATTGAATTCAATGGAAATGATTAGGAATTGTTACCTTTACGTTGAACCATTTACAATTGAATCAGACACATTGACACCATCGCTAAAAATACGTCGTCCACAAGCTGCTGCACTATATGAAAAGGAAATTGCAAAACTTTATAAGGAGGGTATGTTAATCAAGAGTAGTGGTGGGAATGGAAAGAAGAGTAAATTGTAAAGGGAAAAGAAATTTAACGAGAACCCTCACAGCTACTTTGTATCAAATTTTTGTCTTTTCTTTTTTTTGTTGTTTTTCTGTGGTTGTAATGAATTAGTCTAGCTTAGCATTGAGTTTTTGAGTACGAATTATTGCTATTGAAAAGAAAAATATATATATATATATGTATATATTTTATGCTTCAAGATGTAGACGTTGTAATAAATCATCGATCTGATCAAGGCGTCTATTAAAAGTCATTTCATCACCTTTATCAACAGAGAATGCTGATGATTTATCTTTAGATTTTAATTTATTTTTTATTGCGTCTAAATGCTGTTGAGGTCCTTGTCCCTCTGTATAGTAATCTGCAAGTGCACGGGCAAATGTAATATTGTACCTGAGGAAATTATAATTATTATTAGAAATTGAAACAACAACAAGAAAAGGAAAAAAAAAGATGTACTCACTTTTTCGCAAGGAAGAATCGAATATCGTCAATCAGTTCAATTGTATCAGTCTCTTGTATTTCGAGAATTCTCGAAGCGCTCTGAAAAAAATGTTGGCAGAGTTAGTGAAATTCACATATATCCAAATAGTATCTTCGCATCCCCCTCCTACATACCTCTAAAACGACATCAGAAAATTCTGCTTCATTGATAAAATTATCAAAATGATTTGCAATTATTTCTGCAACGAATTTTTCTAATCGATCAGATCTTGTTGACCATGCAGCACGTAATATATCATAAATTGGTAAATTATTTAAAATATCTGGTTTATCTTTTGTATTTGTAATTGAAACGGCTGCCATTGATTTAAGTCGATCTAATAAATAATATTCTCCTGTATATAATAAATCAACTGCTAAATCAAGTGGTATCTCTGCACGATCTGTATATAAAAATGACAACATAATTTCTCCAACTTGTCGATTTATAACTGCTGCATCAACTACTGGTAATTTTAATAATTGATCACTATTATTATATGCACGCGCTTCAGCAAATGGTGATGTAAACATGGCTTGAAAATATGGTGATCGAATCAGCATTGCTCTATGCACTGGGTATAAATAAACCTCATCTTCACTTTCACTTTCGCTATAGCTCTCCTCCTCCTCCTCTTCTTCTTCTTCTTCTTGACTATCAAGCCGAAATCTAATCAGAATATCTGCACCGACTCCATTGGTTTCTGATAACTCCTTAATGATATTAGATTCAGTGACTGATCCAATTAAAGATCGACTATAAGTCGCCCTCTTTTCAAGGATATATTCATTAAAGAATACTTCAAAATTACCCTGAGCAGTATTTGTATTTTCCCTCCTTAGGGAATTGAGTCGTTCAACATTTGGATTATCTTGACATGCGGCTTCTTTCAGGTATTCACTTAAACTTGCAAGATCAATTTTATTTGCAATCTCAATCGTCCTAATTGCTAGATCTTGACTTGGACGAATAAAATTAGTTAGATAGATATGTTTAATGACTAGTGAGAATGATTCAGCATCAAATAAATTGCTATCCAACGTTAAACTTGAAATCTCCTTTGGTGATTCAGTTAAAAGAAGGTTTCTGAAATAGCTGCTTCGAGCAATAAGAATAAATCTATGAACCGTAATCTCTTGTGGTATATCACCAGGTATAATTAATTGTATATCACTAGTTTTTGGTTCATTTCGTGTTAAAAGTGATGAAATATGTGCAGCGAATGGTTGAACAGTATCAATTGATTTAGATATACCATGCTTTAAAAGAAGAGATCGTATATTATCAGTTAAGGCTGCATATAATGCTCTTTCTCCTTGAAAAGTATCTCGATCACATATTGCTCCATGGACAAGCAGGTACTTTACAACAGATTCATGTCCACATAAACTCGCTAAAAACAATGGTGTAGCATCCCATTCATCAACTAAATTGACATCAACTCCGTATCCAGTAACTAAATTATCAACTTTTTCTACATCGCCCGTTCGACATGCAAGCAATAAATCGGCAAACATTGCCTTATCCTTGTCAGATTTCTCAACCCAATCTTTATGCCTTTGCTCTGCCTCTTGAGCTCTCTCTTTCATCAACATCGACACAAGTTGGCCCTTGCCTATTTTATTTGTATTTTCTTCATCTTCGTCATTTACCTGCCCATGTGTGTTAGTTATTAAGGCTGCGTAATTAGAAAAAAAAACAAAAACAAAACAACTATGATTTGAACCAACCGATAATTCATCTTCACTGGAAGATGTTTGTAATTCAGATAATTCTCCTTCTCGACGACTCCATTCATCATCATGCTGATTGTGCTCCATTATCGATATGATTTTTCAATTTCTTTTGAGCCTTCCGATCAGCGGCGCTAATTTAAAGGAATGGGTCCTCCCAACTTGGATGTAATCATCTCATCTCATCTCATTTCATCTCATTTCAACTGTGATCTTGCACGGTAAAAGTGAGAGTACTGTATAGTCCTCGGGGATTGCAACTATGAAATGCTCAATCAATGTATTGAAACAGTGTCAGTATCGTTTTTTTGGGCTTAGATCCCCGATATCTATTAGTACAAGGTCAACATCCCCACTCCAATTAGTACCGAGGAGAAAATATGCAACGTCAAAAATAACACCACCACCGGACTTTAGTCTTAATAAAACATCATACCTGGTCAAAGTATGTATATTATTAGGAATTAGTGTTGGATCAGGTGTTGGAGCTGCATATCTTGTTCCTCCCTGGACAATTTTGGATCTATTGGGTGAAGATGTACCTGAATGGGAAGAACCATTGGATGAAGTATACCTTTCAAGGATAAGAGATAAAATGGAACAATCTCCAATTGTTGAAAAACTAAATAATGATTCAAATTATAAACGAAGCATTGGATGGGTTGAAATGCCTCAACATTATCAAAGTCAGTCATTGACTAGAAATACAATTGCGAAACCTGGTGGTCTACCAGTACCAGAGATTAACTTTATTGATGTTGATAATAAAAGGACTGTAAGCTGTATTTATATTGGACCAAGGCTTTGTGGTTGGCCTGGTTTAGTTCATGGTGGTATGTTGGCAATATTAGCGGATGAAGCATTAGCAAAGACCGCTTTTATGAGTTTCCCTGGTGGTTTAGGTGTAACTGCACAATTAAATATAAATTATAAAAGACCTGCATGGGCGAATGATGTTATCGCAATTAAATCACAAACTGTTCAATCATCTGATAATAAAGCAGTTGTTCATGGTTCCATTTATAATTCAAAGGGGGTAGAATTGGTTCAAGTTGATGCTATATACGTTGTACCTAAACAGTATCAACTAAACAATAAATAAATAAATCAAACAAAATAAATCAAACAAAATAAAATAAAATAAAATAAAATAAAATAAAATAAAATAAAATAAAATAAAATACAGTACATTGCGCCAAAACCATCATCATGAATATTCGTAACCATTAACCTCTTGAATACAATTACAACCACATCCAAGGGGACATTCTTGCTGTTTATTTGAAATAAACCATTCCCTACCGCAATGTGTATGTACAGCATGTTCACATGCAATACATGGAGAGTATAATCCCTTTATGGGGCCATTACACAATACACATATGAGCCATTTATTAATTTTATGACATGATGGGCATCTTTTATAACAAACTTGATTCTCATTCTCTTCATCAAAATCACCATGTTGAAAATCGTAATCGTCTTTGTCCAACTCCATACCACATCCACTACATCGCATTCCAAGCTCGACAATTGGACGTAATGCATATCGACGAGGCTGTTGTTGTTGTTGTTGCTGTTGTTGTTGTTGTGGCGCATGCTGGGCTGATTTCTTATGATTATTAAGACTCTCCAAATCAGAACCAGATTTTCTATACCTGCCATGAATTTCATATATATTGGCCTCAAGTTCGTCACTATCAAATGAACAAACTTCGGCCCTTTGAACATTTAGTGCCCATGCATCTAAAATATTTGCATAATTCTTTCGACAATATTTATACTTGACAATCCTTAAATGAACATCTTCATGGATTCTACCACTCGTTTCATCAACAGGAAACATTCGATTTGTTAATAATGGTGCTCCCAATCCATAATCATAAAGATCTTGATTTATAAGCATTAAATTAACTCCTTTATATTGTCCAGAATTGCTTTTTCGTGGTTTTGGTGATGATCGATTATTTTCAATCTCTGGTGATGAATAATTATTACCACCACGCATATTCGGATTCGATTGTTGTTGTTGTATTTGTTGTTGTTGCTGCTGCTGCTGCTGCCAGTTTGTTGAAATATTATTACTACTATTATTTGATTGCATCGTCTGCCAAGTGGGCGTTTGCAATTGTTGTGAATAATCTCCATTCGAATTTCCATTGATACCAATCAATGATCTGCTTGCATATGGTCGTTTTAAACCACCACCACCAACAGTTAACCGTTCAGGAGATGTAGATAAAAGACCACTAAGACTAGATATGGCTGTTGACGCATAGTGATGATCCCCAGGTGTTGAGGGTATTCCTCCTGTGTGCTGTTGTTCAACTAAATCATCCTGTGATACAGTACGTATACTCGCGGCATTAGATACTGGTTTGGACGACGTTGGCAACATATGCGTATTAGAACTGCGCCTTCTTCTAGCAGTTTGCCAAGGAGGTTCAGACAAATCAGAGCGACAAGAAGTGTTCCTCGTTGTTATTGTGCGACCACGAACACTACTTCTTGAAGATGCGCCACCACCTGCCCCCGCCGCTGTTGATGATGTTGTTGTGCCACCAGTGAATCGATCAATATTACCAGAAAATATGGTAAGAATTGCACGACAATCACCACTAGTTGAATATCTTTCATTAAATTTAGCAGTAGCACGACATCTATTACGAATAGTAGAATCAGACGTTGCTGCCATTGCTTCAGAAAAGAAACATGCCATCATACCCAACATTTGAACATCACCTTTCGATGAATAATAATCAAATAGTTTTGGTACAATCCAAAATGACCCCATTGGATGACCACCCCAAATTAAATTATTAAAATTTTTTGTCTTTGGATGAATACCTAATGAATCTTCAACAGGAGTTAATTCAATTGAGTTATCTTTATCTTCTGAAAGAATTATTCTGATAATTTGCCATGAATATGATAAACTATCAAGATTATATCGTGCAGCAACTCGAGAATTATGCAAAGCAGCTTTTGATAATCGAAGTCTTCCAGATCCGCATGGAATCATATATTCTTTAGCTAAATTAAAATGAAGATTTAAGAGTGTTTCAGCATAGTCACGTATTGTAACATGATTTCTCTTTTGAATTACTCCAGCTACTGATGATCGAGTAAATGATAAGTGACTTTCAGATAAATCAGCTGATCTTGCACCACTTGTTCTTAGTAAGGGCTGATTTAAAAGACGAATATTCCCATTTAATCTGAATGGTAGAACTCGTTTTCCTTGTTGAAAAATTTCATCACTTGAATCTGTTGTCTCATCGTCAGCATCTTCATCGTCATATTCGCTAACAGCGCCATCAGCATCATCATCACTCATAGTAGCGTCCTGAGGAGACCGGTCAGATTCTGCAAGATTCCTTTTATTATTATGAATACCATGACTACCTCCGAATCTCCCAAATGCTTCAAACCTAGCTGCATTACTACCATGAGGATCTAGCATTCTTCTTCCAGCCGAGATAGCTGAACCTGTTGTTGCTGCTGTTGGTTTATTCCCAGGCGTTTTCGCATATTGTTGAGCAGGGAAGAAGCATACCAATTTACCAGTTAATGTCCAAGATCCACCACATAATCTTGGAATTGGTGTACTATCATAATGTGAAGAGATAATTTTCGATCTCGTTTTATAATCATTAGTTACGACATCATCAGCAGCACCAACATCTTCTTCACTTGATTCTGATGATGAATACATACCACCTGATAAACCAGGTAATTGACTTAATATCCTTTTAGATTCTGTATCATCTTCACTATCAACAATACTTGAAGTAACATCATCATCAACATCCTCGTCATTCGCAGGCGTAATAGCTTGATCAATTTCTGATGGGAATGAAAGTTGATCGATATCGACACGATCACCAAGTAAAAGTCGAAGACACGGTTCAAGGCAAAATTTACCATGATCTGTAAATGCTTTCGACATTGAATCAAGTTGATTTGTAATTTCGTTAATCTTTTCCAAACCCAATTCGTCATTACTCTCAATTGAGAATTTCGGTGCATGTCCTGCTGATGGATATTGGGGTGGAAATGAAATAGCAACACGCATAAAAATTAAATCACCTTCTTCACCATCAGGTCCCCATGGACCATGGAGACATACAACGCATGAACCTGTACTAATTGAAATCTTTTCAAAAGTGATTCGTGGGAATTTATGACCAATTGAACTAACTTCTTCGCCTAAATTTTCAGGAACAAAATCACGATCTCCTTGAGGTTGAATATGATGAAATTGAGAAGATGCCATGGATCGATCTTGAGAGTTGATTGACATGGGTGAATCCATTGATTCAGATTGTGGATTCGGAAGTGCTGATGGTTGTTGAGCAAAAGCTGACCTTCCTACTCGAACGCCAGCCATCCAATTGAGATGATTAATGCCAAGTTTCATTTGAGAAGGTCCAGTCATAAATTTTGAAGATATTCCACTAGGGTTTAAATTATGATGTATATTTTCTGACGCTGATGCTAAGGATGTGGTACGTTCACCACCTCGTAATGCACGACTATTTGTAGCTGATTCAGACATTCCATATTGTAATTTTGGTTCTCTTCGATAAGTAACATATGGAGCGCCCCTACGGGTAAGTCGATTTTCAATTATACTACCGGGTACATGATGAACAGCCCGAGTTAGAGAATCATCAATTGGCCATAACCTTAAATCATGATCCTTACTCCAAGTAATTAATTGAAATTTTCGATCATCATAATCAGTTTTCCCACCACTATACCTCCAAAGAGCTTCCTTAACTTGTGATTGATGACCACGAAATATATGTACAGGTTCTAATGGGCCTTCTTTTTCAGTTGATTCATTATCGATTAAACAAACTGCATTATCAAAATCTTGTTCAGGTATTACTAAACAACCATCACCAAATGGGGTATGACGTGCCTTTGTAACTGGGAATGTGGTATGAATTGTTCTTGTTAACGAATCTTTTGTATCTGATAAATTCCAAAATTTAATCGTTTTATCAATTGAGCAAGTAATAAATTTATTTTCGTCAAATCGATTAAAATCTAATCCAGTAATTTTTGTCTTGTGAGCTTCAAATGAATAAACAGGTCTTGCACCCATTCTGTCATCCCATATTCTAACAAAACGATCATGACAACTTGCAATAACATGCTCATTACAACGATTCCATTTAACTTGTGTTGCAGCAGCTCTAAAATCTGAAAAGCTAATAACTGGACTCTTTGCTGTACGTAAATCCCAACAATGAACAAATGTATCAACTGAGCATGTTGCCAACCTTTCAGGATCAAATGCATGAAAATTAATATCTGTAATTGCACGTTCGTGACCATGTAAAACATGTTCAACTGCACAGTAGGAAGGAAGTCCAACATTCCATACAATAGCCTTTTGATTAGATGTTGACACAATACAAGTAGGTTTCGATGCATGTGGTGACCATTGTACATCAGCAACTTCCCATGATGTTAGATGATTTAGCCATCGTGGTGGAGAGAATGGATCATGCAAATCAATAATGTATATTCCCCGCCGAGATGCTAGTACCACGTCCCTTCCAGACGGTGATACGGACCTATACGAGTAATGTGTTTAGTAGCAATGTACAAGAAGAGCAAAGAAAAGAGGTATAACTTACATTGCAGTACATGGTTCATCAACATGAAGGGATAATGGAGTAGATAAATTTGGAAATCGATCGAATCCACCACCAGCTGTTGGGTATACTGATGATGGCTTCTTTGTAATTTGCTGCTGTTGTTCAACAATACGGGCGAGTAATGTTTCTTCATCAGTCATAATTGTCTGTTGATTTTTAACTCCGAGATCTTGCATTGTATCATCAAGGCCATAAAATGCTTCCAATTCTGCATTTCGTGATGCGTACTCTGCCGATAAATGGTAATCACTACTCGTTTCATCCGCGTCATCTTGCACCTTCCCATTTAGGTTGCCAGTAATTATCGTACTATCTTGTCCAAGTGTAGATGATGGCTGCGCACCGCCGCCAGCTGCTGCTTCTGCCTCTGATGCTGGCTCCTTCATATCGGGAGTACTAGGTGGTGATCTCATTCCACCACCACCACCATTCTCGCGATAACTACTCTCCCCCGATGAACTATACCATCCACGATAAAGATCATATTCTTTTGGCATTTCTCTCTTTTTTTGTTATAAAGAAAAGGAGTGCGTCAACAACACTTTGAACACCATAGATGAGGTGGTGGGGGAGGGAATGGGATCAATCAACAACATCAAACTGTACAGTTTCAGAGCATCTTGAAATTACATATTTTCAGAACAAAGATTCTTTTTTTTTTTTTTTACAAATGTGAATATAATTCTATTTTATGAGAATGCAAAAAGATAAATTAAATAAAGAAACCAAACCCCTCTCATCTCCTGGGTGGTACTGAATGATGTGGCATCGGCCGTCTTGGACGGATAAATACATCATCTCCCTTCACTCTTTTACGTGGTGGAGGTGGTGGAGCTCGTTGCGTCTTGGTTCCTGTACTACCTGCGTCTCCTGGTGGTGACCGTTTACTCGATTGTGGTGGTGGTGACGATGAATGCGACTGCTGTTGCGGTGGTGGTAATGGAGGCGGAGGCAATGGAGACGATGATGGTGCTGGTGCTGGCGCTGGTTTCGATTTCGGCACTGGTTTAGGTGGTAGAACTTTCTCCACATCACCTTCCAAGTGGAAATCAAAGTATCTAGCACCTCTTTGTTTATTATTGTTATTATTATTACTGGCAGATGGACGTTGAATTGGTGCTCGTGGTCGTCTCTGTGATAGCTCTGCCGGGCTTTGTAGGGTATCCCCTGGAACCAAATCCGGGAGGTTAGTGTTGCTGTTACTGGCGCTTTGTTGCTGCTGTTGCTGTTTGGAACCCTTTTTTCGACTATTATTACCACCTCTTGAGAAATCTTTGTTATTATTCTTATTCTTATTCTTGTTATTGTTACTGTTATTATTATTATTATTATTATTATTTTCATGATTCCGTTGAGGAGGGTATGACTGTGGTTGAGCAGATATTGATCGATTAGGCTGTGGCTGTTGTCTGGTATTACCACTATTTGCTAAAAATCCTGGCTTTGATGATAAAACTTTTTTCCGTTGATGAGCATCAATCACAAGATTATTCCAGATATTATTTGATTGTAATACTTTACAATCACCAACGATCCACATTGAACATTTTGCTCTTGTAAGTCCAACATTCATTCTTCTTACATCACTAAGAAATCCAATTGTTGAATTATTATTATTTGTACCACCAGATGATCGAACTGTTGAAAATATAACAATTTCCTTTTCTTGACCTTGAAATCCATCAACAGTATTAAAATCTACAGATTGAAATATAATATCTCCATACCTTCTCCTAAAGACACTCTTTATATGTAATAATTGTTGCTTATATGGAGTAACAATACCAATTTTACCATCAAAATCAATTATTGAATATGTACGTATAAGTCCATCATATAATTCTAATATTTGTTCAGCTTCAATTCGATTAAATATTGATTTTGTCCTTTGTGAAGTTTCTTCAATTCCACGTATGTCAAAAATAATATATGGTCCATATTGTGGTTTTTCATGCCATTGTCTTGCTGTTAATTCAGCCATACCAGGTCCATCAATTAATTTACCTTGATAAAATTGTTTACTCGGGAAATATGATATATCTGGATGCATTCGATATTGAATACTTAATAAATGAACAGAATTTGGATAATTTGTCTGCATCCTAACAAATAACGATTGTTCATACTTGAAACTTGCTGCTGCTTGTGATAATACTGTTGGAGGAAGCTGATTTGGATCACCTACCATTATACATCTGGTACAACCAAATTTCAATGGAATCAATGCTGATAATTCAATACATTGAGCGGCTTCATCAATAATTATAGTTTCAAACGTCAATGAAAGACTTGCCAATACCTCATGTGCACTACCTGAAAGTGTTGAACAAATAACTTGAGCTTCATTTAAAATCTTGGATTGAACATTTTTTCTTTCAATATCACGATTTCTTAGCAGAGTCTTTGCCCGATCACGTTGTTCATCCAATTGTCTACCCAAATCATTGCGTAATCGAATTAATTCATATAACTTTGTCTCCAATTTTGCAATCTCTTCTGATGATAATTTGCTAATTTCAGGTCCTTGAAGTTTACTTCTAATTTGATCTCGCTCTTTAACAACTTGTTGATGTTGTTTTCGTATATCTGATTGACTATCCAATTTATCCTTTTGTTTCTCTTCATATTCTGTTAAATATTTATCAACTAATTCTTCCAATGTTAAATCACGAACTTGTGGATTTATAATTTCACTTCGACCTAATCTAACAACTTTTGGCGCAAATGTAGCCGCTCCAGATATTGAATTAATCCCAGATTTAAGTCGAATAACTAATTCATCAACTGCTGCATTACTTGGTGCACAAACTAATATACGCTTTTGTTGTTGTTGTTGTTGCTGTTGAGTAGCTGCTGCATTTCTGTTATTACTTGGGTTTGATCTTCCAGGAATTGCAATTGGAGCTCCACGCGTCTTATTAGACTGTAAAAAGGCCGCTGCAATTCCTAGAATGGTTTTAGTTTTACCTGTTCCTGGGGGTCTAGAAAAGGAGAGTTCTTGTTAGAGAAAAAAAAAAATCTATCAACAAGTATCAAATATATATAAAACAAGCATACCCTTGAATGAGAGTGAACCCATCATTACCCAATGCTGAAGCAATAGCTCTAGCTTGAGGCTCATTAACTCCATAATTTGCCTGTAACCGCTTAACAACGGAATCATCTGATCGAATTGATGGAGCAGGTTTTGCCTTTAAAATATTATCACATAATTCATAAAATGGTAATGCTCTTAATGCTTGATACTCTCTTACAATTGTTGTAAGATTAATTACTTTAAGACAATGTAATTCAACTTTTGGTGCTAAATGAGACAACATACCAACAGGATTAAATGTTCTCAATGTAAAATCAGTAAATTCAGGATTAGCTCTTTTAACTTGATTAATTTTTGCAAGGCAACAAATATGATTTGGTGCAGGCATTACTGGATTACTTGATGATGGTTTTTCAATATATGATATAACAACAAGATCAGTATCAGCAATTTTAATATCTTGAATTGCTTGATTTGATGCGAATGCATAAATATCAATAAAATCATCGACTGCGGCACGTGATCCAATGGCTAATTTAAATGGTTTATTCCCTTGTTCAGTCTTTGATTGAAGAATTGCTTGCCAACATTCAAGCATTAATAATGGTTCAAAAGTTTCTTGATAATTTGGTACTGATGAGAATGTATTTGCAACTTGTTTATATTTATCTTGATCCATACCACTTGGGAATGATTTATCATTATGATAATTCCATTTAAGAATTTGTTTATAAAATGGATTCATATCAATATTAAGCCTTGATCTCATTCTCTGCTCTGCAAGTTCCCTACCACTTAATTGTTGAGATTCCCTAATTGCATTTCCTCTTCTTGATACACCAGTACCAATTGGAGTAACAGGTATTGGCTTAGGGATTTGAACTGGTTGCCTTGATCGAATTCGATTATGCTTACTTACAGAAAAGAGTCCATCCATATCGTCATCATCATCAGATGATGAAGATGAATCTGAATTATTCTGTGCTGCTTGTCCATTTATTCCAGTCTTGCGCTTGATATTATTATTATTGTTATTATTATTATTATCTTGAATTGTACTTCGAAGTCCAGCTGCTGCAGGTGATCCTGTCCTTTGCTGAATAGGTGCAGCTGACGATTGAGGAATAACCCGTCTTTTTTCGGCAAGTTCTGCCCTCATTGATGATATAAGACTTGGTTTACCACCAGTGCCACCGCTGGAAACAGGGGGTAAAGGTTTCTTTGGTGGTGGTGGTGGTAACTTAAGTGATGATGATGATGGTTTCGTACCAAAAGGTAATTTCTTAGTAAATGCAGTTATCTTTGCTTGTTGATCAGCCAAGGAAGATCTCTTGGATGCTGCCAGAATTGATTTGAGTGTAGCCTCATCGTCAATAATTTCAATAACATCATCAGACGATGATGATGATTTGTTTTTATTATTATTGGATAACCACTTGTCAAGTTTAGCCTGTTTATTAGCGGCAGCTGCAGCAGCAGATTCAGGTGCATCAAATTGGTAATAATCGAATCGATTAAGAGCAATAATAAGTTTATCGCACTGAGATTCACTCAAATTATTATGATGCTTTTTCGTCTTGTAGGCTAATTTATATAAAAGTTCCAAAGTATCATCGGGTAGTGAATGTGATGCACCAGCTGATATATATAAAAGGTTTAAAATTTGACATATAAGTTGAACACATGAATCAAGTAATGCAGAATCACTAAGTCGAAGCCATTGACTCATTGAAGAAAGTGGTAAAATAATTGATTCTAATAATTGTCTACCCATTTGAGATTTTCCTGCAGGAGATAAATCTGTTGAAGTTGTAGATGTTGTAGTTAGGAATTGCTCCAATTGTGCATAATTTGCAGTAAGTGAATTTGAAAAATCTAATACATCCCTCATAAAGTCAATCATTGAATCTTTCGGGTATTGATCAGCCCATATCATTGTTTGCTTATATAAAGTACCAAGCATTGACCAAACTGAAGACCAAAATTTCAATAAAAGATTTTGCCGTTTATGATTATCAGTAGTAGTAGTAGCACGAGGTCTATTTGCGACGAGTAAACCATCTCTAGAATCAAAAAGGATTTCATTGAGATCCATACATGCACGAATCATTCTTGGACCTGGACCAAACCTACCTGGAGCAGAACATCGATTGATTGCTTTAGTAAAATGATTTAAAGATCCATTAAAATCAAGAGTAAATAAAGTTTGAAGACTTTCCATACGACCTTCAGTATCAAAAGCTTGCTTAATAAGATCAACACTTGCTTGATAAATGGAAGCATTTGATGAAAATAAGCACATGAGAATGCTTTCAACGACATTACCATCTTTAAGCATTTCATTTAATTTATCCTGTGAAGCAGTATTACCAAATTTTAAGAGAATTGCTGCAACAGAATGAAAGAATTCAAATAAAATTGCATTCAATTCTTTACGTTGCTGTTTATCCTTCATATCTGGCTTTATTGGTACTTGTTCACCTAATGCAGCATTACTTAAGCTAGGAATAATTCTTTTAGCAGAATCAACATCTTGAGCAGGAATTTGCTTTTGCAAAGTATCCCAAAATGAGCCATAAAATATCGGTAATGAAGAAAGTTGTTTATTTTTAATAAGACCTGCAAGATTATCTTGAATAGTCAATAGACAGTCAAGTTGGATACATAGTTGGATGATATCTCTAGCCAAGCTAGTTATGTCTTGATCTTGCTGTTCTTGATAAGCGTAGCGAAAGATGAGGTTGAGATAAGGTTGAGGTAATTCACGACGTTCACGACGAACGATACGATTAACAGCATCATTGGTATCTAAAAGAGATGAAGAATTTGTACTATCCAACTGGTGTGATAAAAGTTGTTTAATAAGTTGAAATCCACGTTTTGCGCATGCAGCAGATATGGGACGTGGTATTGAAGCGGATTGAAGTGTTGATAATAATGCTTTCAAGATTGCATTACAACTCTTTTGTAAAGCAGGACCACTCAATGAGTCAATAAAGGGGGTTATCCATTCAAATAAATTATTCTTGTCATCATTTTCTTCTTGTTGCTGCTGTTGATGCTGCTGAACAAGGGTCTTAAAATATGGATTTCCAAATATGGTATCAGTAAAATTTTGTGGAATATAAGGACTTACACAATCCCAAAAATCAGGACCAAGCTTTTTTAAAAGGATTGAAAAGCATTCAAGTAATATTGGTAAAGTTGTTGTTGGATAACTTTGTAAATGCATTGATAAAAATCTTATAATATCAGTTTGTTCACCACGTAATCGTTTAACAATAACATTTTTACTGGCCTTTGATAATAAGATTTCGATTCCTCTCCAAAAGATCAACATGTAAGCTTGATCAGATTGTTTCTGATAAGTTTGAAGCATTACATGCTCAAATGCGTCCACCAACATGACATCAAATTCTTGTAAATCACCTTTATGTTGACGAAATGTACGATAAGCCCATTCCCTTTCATCTTGATGAGGAGAGAATAAAAACATAAAGATTCCAGGGACAATCTCTGTTGAAAGGTGTAAAAACTTTCCACGAGTTTGTAGACCAAAGAAGACTTTTCTGAAAGCAGATCGAACTTGTGGTCTATCTAGTAGTTGCGGACAGCAAAAACATTCATACATTGCATTAAAACTTTGTGGAATCTCTGATGCTTGTGGCTTTTCTGTACTTGTACAGTATTCAGCAGCCTTTATAAGCACATCTAGAACTCTTGAGGAGTCCCAATCGACAAGCATTTCAAAGAATTCTGTTACCGTTTCCCGATCATAAGTATCGAGCATTGTCTTATGAAGTAGTGTTCTTTGTCGATGCAACTGCTTAACGCATATGAAACAGTTTTTTAAATGATTATCAAGAGTTGACTTTAACCAGTCGAGCGCACTACTGGATGGAAATGCGAATAATTTCAGTGACTGTCGAACGAGCAGATCGCATCCATTATCAGCGACCAGATGTGATCCAGCAGGTAAAGAGCTGAGATATCTAGAATGGGGGAAGGGAGGTCAATTGATTTGACAAAGAAAACAAGACACTTATTTTTCACACTCGTAACGTACCTCAAAGATGATTGAAAAGCTTCCTCGTGAGCACTTGAATCATCGGGATCTTTCTGACTCGCGTTTATGAGGTCTATAATCCTTTGTAGTTCTGGAGAAGTAGTAGTAGTATTAGTCGCTGGTTGATGTCCATTGTTACTACTACTAGTAGTATTGTTGTTAGCAGCTGCACCACTGGACATAGGTCACAGCTGAACCGTGAGAGAGAAGTATATATATGAATATATATACTCCAAGTTGGTGTTGAAAAGTGTTTGGAACTTGATTGATTATCTCTCTTTTTATTTTAGGTAGGGAACCCTAACTAAATGAATGAAAGGAAAAAAAAAAAAAGGCTTGGGACATAAACATCCCAATCTTGATTGACCAAACTAAATAATAATAAAGAGGGTCGGTCACTCGAAATTTAGAATGGGGGATAAGGATATTCGATTACAAGTCCACCGGCAATTAATTGAGTCAGGGGAATATGATAGGTTTGTAGAGAGAGGGTCTATGTATTATGCGTGTTGATTTAGCTAATTTAATTTCTGTGTTTTTTTAAGATTGTCTACGCTGTTGAAATCAAGACTGGAACAACAGGGATGGTATAATGAGATATCAGAGATTGCCAAAGGTGAGGAGAATCTTGGTATTTTTATTGCTCATCAGAAAGTTTTACGTACCTTGATAAGAACTAACCATAAGGATTCGGGGGAAAACTACAGATACAGTAAAGAATTCATCATCATTCGATCAGCTAGTTGGCGATTTAGAACCAAAAGGATTAGGTAATGTTTATTAATTTTCCTTTTTTTTAACTAATAAATAATAATAATTATTCTAATTTTGCCTCTTTTTTTTTTTTTTCTTTCCTTGTTATATAGCTCTTGTACCGGATGAGATTCGCCAGGAGATCCTTGAAGATTTGGAAAAGTTTCTTTCCACAATAATTGTACAGTAGTTTTTAGCTATTATTTAGTATTCACATATCCTTCTTGTTATTATCAACTGGAGTTTCAGGCTGATCATCATCCTCTTCATCATCACTGCGTACATCACTTGCTTGACCAACAGTAACAACCTTGTATGCAATTCTAATAATGAGGAATAACCAATATAGATTGACAAGTTGAAGAGCTAATAACAGACCAAATGTAATATATTGTGAAATCCAACATTTATACTGCTGTGTATCCCAGTTTAGAGTAAAATCTCCAATATTTGGCATTTGATAAATGACAGACCAAAGGATTTTACAATTAATGTAATGTCGTAGATAAATCCAAATCGATACAAAAAGGAAATATGCTGGAAAACAGGCAGCTGAATCAAGATAATTTAGAATCTTTGATAATGATAAAAAGAAATCACTTATATCCATTGTAAGATAAACAGCTAATCCCATCCATGTAAAGTGAAATCTATAACTTAGAGTAATAAGAGAGATTGTTACAACATGGTGAAGGCATAATTCGTGAAAATCCTTTCTTGGCTTTTCCAATCGAAGCAATAAAACAAGACTTTGCTGTGACCAGAATGCTGCTTGAAGTAAATAGTATGCCTTTAAATCAAATTCCTGATATTTATGTGGGAAATTTAGATAAAATTCTTCAGTTCTAAAGTACCAAAGTGGCATATGGTGCATAATAGCAATGCCAACAGGTCCTGTAACTCCATAATACATCATACTGTAAGCTTGTTCAGTAAATCTCTTTACTTTCCCCTTCTTTGTCAATCCTAGAGCTCCAGCAACTGGCTTTAAAAGAACTTGCATACTAAACTCCCTTAAAAATGTAAATAAAATCATTCCATGAATCACAAATAGGAAATCTTTCGGTCCCTTCCCATACAAGACCGGATCAGTCCCAGGTATCTTGTAAGATAGAAATAAAAACGGATAAAGTGGATTCGACTCTGTATGATTTGGAAGTAGGAAGAATGTCCCATATGTCAATATCATTGCTGCCAACGGTGCAGCCCAGGGTCTTTGATAACTCAATTCTCTCAGCCATATCCCCAAGTAAGCTCTCTTGCCCAGTCGTTGCTCCTCTTCCTGTTGTTGTCGTCTCTGTGCTGCTTCAACCTGCTTATTATATGATGATGTCCGGATAAATGCCGGAGTATTAGAAAGCGTACGTTGTCTTGCCCGCGATGCTCTCTGCCTCTCTCGCGATGCATACATAGGGTCTAATGATCCTCCCTTTGTATCTCCGAACGACGACATGTCTCCTAGAGCCGTCGTTTTGGTCTGGAGTGGACTCAGCATTGGTTTCTTACTTCTATCCGGCATTTTTTTTTTCGTTTGATGTTGTTATTATGATTATGGATTAATTTTTCTCCTTTTTTCTTTCTGGGAGTTTCAATTTTTTTCTACAAACTAAACACCAAAAAAGGACAAGGTCAGGTCATAGTCAAGTGTAGACTATATATATATATATATATATAAAACAGGGCATCACTTCTCACTCGGTCTTTCACTTTCTTTTTTTTTTTTCTTTTATTTCCTTTCTATTAACAAAGAGGTGAAACATAAACAAAACAAAACTCGCTAATTGTAAAGATCATCTTCTTCAGCATTACCAAATGAAGCTCCAGGCGCATTACCACTATTGTTATTTACACCATCTGCTCCTGCTGATGATGGTGCATTTGGTGCTGCATTTCCAGGAGTTGCTGAATCACTGAATCTGAAGGATCCAAATTGTCCACGAGACATTTGAATTGAATTTGCATATGCTTCATAACGACGTAGTTCTGCATCGTTGACACTCCGAACTGCTGTCTTCATTGCTTCTTCAAAATGTGCTCGTGTAATGTATGGAACAGGGTCTTCTTCCATTTGAACATCTTCTTCAGTATTTTCAGGTGCTGCAGTAGATCCCTTTTCTGCTGCTGCAGCTGCTTCAATTTCCGCATTGTGACGTGCTGCAGCTTCAATACTTTCTTTAATTGCAAATTTAGCTGCTCTTTGAACAATATAACTCAAATCTGCACCACTAAATCCATGAGTTGAAGCAGCAATCTCTTTAAGATTAAGACCTGGTTCCAATGGTGTTTTGCGAAGTTGTGCAGATAAAATTGAGTAACGACTAGATTCATCTGGTAATGGTACATAAATCAATTGATCAAGACGACCAGGCCGTAAAAGTGCAGGATCAATTTGATCAGGTCTATTGGTTGCTCCAATAACAAATACATTCTTTTTAACTCCCATACCATCCATTTCTGTTAATAATTGATTAACAACACGATCTGTTGCTCCACCTGCATCACCAGCAGAATTACCACGTGCTTTTGCAATTGAATCCAATTCATCTAAGAATACTACACAAGGTGCTGCTGCTCTTGCTTTATCAAAGATATCACGAATATTTGATTCTGATTCACCAAACCACATGGATAAAAGTTCAGGTCCCTTTACTGAAATAAAATTTGCAGATACTTCAGTTGCTACTGCTTTTGCAAGTAATGTTTTACCTGTACCAGGTGGTCCATAAAATAAGACTCCCTTTGAAGGTGAAAGACCAAATTTAGCATATTGATCAGGATGTAATACTGGATATTCAACAGTTTCTTTAAGTTCTTGTTTAATATTATCCAATCCACCAATATCATCCCATGTAACATTAACACTTTGAACAACAGTCTCTCTGAGTGCTGATGGATTAGAAATTCCAAGAGCAAATCTAAAGTTATCCATTGTAACTCCCAAACTATCAAGAATTTCTGCATCAATTGTTTCTTCTTCAAGATCGATAAGATCCATCTTTTCACGAATTTGTTGCATTGCTGCTTCTGAACATAGGGAAGCAATATCTGATCCAACATATCCATGAGTTTCTTGAGCAATTGATTCAAGATCAACATCTCCAGCTAATTTCATATTCTTGGTATGAATTCTCAAAATTTCCAATCTACCAGTTGCATCAGGAATACCAATATCAACTTCACGATCAAATCTACCAAATCTTCGAAGGGCAGGATCAATTGAATTAGGTCGATTAGTTGCAGCAATTACAACAACATTTGATCTTGCCTTCATACCATCCATAAGGGTTAAAAGTTGAGATACAACTCTTCGTTCAACTTCACCATTTGTTTTATCACGTTTAGGAGCAATAGAATCAATTTCATCAATAAAAATAATTGCAGGTGCATTCTTTTCTGCTTCTTCAAATGCTTTTCGAAGGTTACTCTCTGATTCACCTGCCATTTTAGACATAATTTCAGGGCCATTAATTAAAAAGAAAAATGCTCCAGTTTCATTAGCAACAGCACGAGCCATTAAAGTTTTACCTGTACCAGGTGGACCATACATGAGAATACCTTTAGGTGGTTTAATTCCAATTGTCTTGAATAATTGAGGGTGGCGAAGGGGTAGTTCAACCAATTCACGAACTTGAGCCATTTGTTTACGGCAACCACCAATATCATCATAACCAACTTCATTAAGATTTCCTTCCTCTTCTTCACGACTAATAGGTTCACCTTCACAGTGTATTATAGTATCTTGAGCAACAATAGCATACTCGGGAGGATCAACCTCAACCACTTTAAATTCAACTTGTCTCATTCCACCACGGGCAACAAAGAGATCTCCCTTACGAACAGGGCGATAAGCTTCGACAAAGTATGGTTTCAAAAATACATCAAATAAGGAACCAGTAATTCCTTCAACAGTATCAGCAATAGGTAAAACAGAGATACGCTTTGCATATTGAATATCTGGGAATGGATGAACAGTAATAATATCACCCAAACGAACTCGAAGATTGTTCCTGACAACCCTATTAACTCTTGCAACTCCATCCTCCAAGGATTCATCAGACAATACAATCAAAACGGTATCTTTCCGTTTCTTGCCCTTTACAAGAACTGTATCACCTCGGAAAAGTTCCAACAGTTCCATTGTATTTGGGGAAAGAGAAATGATTGAATTATCATCGCTTGTAGCATCATCGACAATCAATGCTGTTTTTTTTTAGTTAGCCAATAGGAACAACAGAAAGCTAGCCTTCAATCTCATCTCGAAACTCACCATTATCCTTCTTTTTTCGTCTTAGAATAGCAGTCGCAGTTGCATCTTCTTTAGAAACTTCTCCCGAGGCATCGACAAGACGTCCTTTATCATCTTCGACTTTAACCATTGTTGTGTGACGTAGACGCTAAACAAAAAAGAAAAAGAATACGATTTATCAAATAAATCCGTCGCTTTATTCACTCTGGATTAATAATCTCGATTTTAAACCTGGTTTTATGTCTCTCGCTCCTTGATTACGGATTTTGAGGCAACAAAGAACAAGGTTGTTGTCGTCGTCCAGAAAAGGATGGGCAAAGGAGGCTTTTATATGACGACGCTTGGGGGGGCTTAACTCCCAGACACAACCAGAGTGGCAACCAGGAAGATGCTAGAACAACAACGAACAAGTAATTGGATTATGTAACATCAAATATATGTATATAAGGATATTACTATACTATAATAAAATTCAAATACAAAATACGCCGAACAGAAAACAAAACAAAAAAAAAAACCAGATAATTTTTTTGCATAGAAAATAGGTGATGCAAGTATATTACCGTACACGTGCATCCCACCGCACGCTTAACCCATTATTACCACCCTGATCGTTATCAGGATTTGTAGCTGTTGATGAACTGTCATCTTGTTGGTCATTCTCTCCATTTTTTTCCTGTTCTTCTTCTTTGCCACTACTACTATTATTGCTACTATCGCTATTAATGGCTGTAACAGCTCCTGAGGATTCATCAGGGATCCCAAGAGCCGCCAATCTTCGCCGTCGTTCAACTGCTGTCTCCCCAGCAAAGCTTATCCGTGGGGATCGATCAGATGATAATCTTCGCCGTACTTGAGAAGAAGGACGAGAGCTCATTTCGTACTGATGTGGATGATGCTGAGCTTCATCATCATCTTCCTCTTCTGGTTGAGCACGTAAAAAGTTACGAGGAATATTCATTGGCGTCAACGTTGTCGTTGTTGTCATTTGATTATGATCATCACTTGAGTCTTCTATTGATGCCTTATTTTCTTCATCAACAGGATTTTCGGGATCACGTTGAGACTCTTGGCGATGTCCTCCAAGACCTAAAATTCCAAGGGTTTTACCCATTATATTATGTGCACGGTTCGCTTTTGTATCCTGTCTGTTTGGAACATTGTGACGACTAATCATATATCTTCTAACCACTTCACCCTCATTATTTTCAATCAAAATCTCATTTCCAACTTGATATGCCGTCGCTTGAGTACCAGCAAGTGATTGCCGCAAATCTTGGTCTTGAGATGTAAGTCTATCGAGTTGTTCTTGATTGAGTAGGTTATAAGAGGAACGAGAAGGAAGTTCTTGCCGTTGCTGTTGCTGTTGTTCCTGTTCCTCTTGCTGTTGTTGTTGTTGTTGCTGCTGCAGTTCTGAAGTGCTGGAATTATTGAGAACCTCACCATTATTATCCTCAACAATGATATGATGACCTTCTTGGAAAGCGTTAATATCTTGAGGTCGTTGCTCTGGTTGATTCTCTGGTAATTCAGCAGCAGGTATATGACCAGCATTTGAAGATGAGACTCTCCTTAAACGAAGTAATTTTGATCCAGGTGGATGCTCCGTTGTTGCAATTTTATGTATTGAAAGAGCACGACCAGATGAATCAGTTCTGGGGAAACGTGACATCCATGAAGGACCATTATTATTATTTGTAACAGACATTGTAATGGCCATTGTATTGATTCGTTTTCCAAGGGTAAAGACAGCAATTGACGAGCCATGTATAAGAATAGAAGCAACAATAAGAAACGTAACAATAGGCCATATAACTTCAATAATGGCATAATTTTTACTTCCAGGGGGTGGTAATATAGCTAGTGGCGTTGGATGCTCATGCTCAAGTTCTGCACGGGCAACAATTGAAATAAAGACAGCGCCAACACCAATTGGACCGAAATGTCCACAAAAGAAAGCTTCACGCCAAGTTCTAATATCTGGTATAAATGGTTTGCAAAGAAGAACAGCAGGTAAACGACGAAATAAAAGGACAAAGATTGCTAATACAACCAATCTCCATGCATGTATACCATGAGCTGTTGCATTATATTGATTCCAAGGTATGATTGCACCAAAGTAGACAAAATATGCCAAATTTAATAGTAAATCGATAACATCAGAAACGTGAGATTCTTCAGTCTTTTTAGAAAACCATCCATCCCATGCAAAAGATGCACCAGCTGCAAATGATACCAGTAAATCATCAACGCCAAGGATTGTTCCAATACCAGTACAAAATAGAGCTAAAACAAAGTAAAAGACAAGAAATGATTCACGATCAATGAGGTTATGTTTAACAGCAAATTTAATGAGACGACGCCCAGTATATCCAATAATTACTCCAAGGATAGTACCAAAGACGCATTCGTAAAGAATCGTAATTACAACCCATCTCCATACAATTGTACCTGGGTGACCTTTATATTCCAAAATATAGAGTGAAACATAGACAAATGGATAAGCCATACCATCATTACAACCAGATTCAGCCGATAAAATATTCCTTAAATGACCGGGGACACGTTTAGCGAATTTTCCTTTACCAACAACTGCTGATGCTAAGATTGGATCAGTGGCAGTTATACAACCAGATACAACCAAACATTCATTCCACGACAGAACTGGCACCATCCACCATATAAAAAGGGAGCAAAGGAGCCAGCCAGCAGCCATTACTGGGACTAAGAGCATAAAGACACTAATCCAATGCTTCCGCATGTACTTTTTAGGCAATTCGACACCGACGGCGAAGATTTGAATAACAAGGATAATCCTTGATAACTCCAAAGTGATTCTATCAGTATTCCCCCATGAGATTGGGTCGAAGATGCTTGCAGCATAGGGACCGAATATGACACCACATAGTGAAGCAACAGCTGGTGAGGGTATTAGTCCTTCTTCTTCACAAAACAGCAGCGGGTACCAAAACAATACTTACTTGCTTCGCCAATGTATAACTTCTCCTTGACAAACAGCGAGACAAGGGAGAAAAGGGTTGTGAATCCACCAATGATGGCGTAAGCCAGATGAGGTTTATCAATCTGAAAATCACATTTAGTTAGCTAACACGGCTCATATCTAACCAAAAGCAAAACACATACCCATAATTGCGACCATGCCATACCTGATCCTCTAATTAGATAGGGGTTCCCGGATTTCTGGAGATAACCGAGGAAGTTTTTGGCTGTGAAAAAGGTTAATGGAGAACAAGAAAACTTGATAAAGTCTTGACTTGGGTCTTTCCAACCTTCCATGGGAATGCCAAGAACAGAAATATAACTTACACTTACCGGATTGGGACTACCCGAGGAAAAACAAATTCCCAAATAAACAACATTGAAACGCGTATTTACACACAAACAAGGACAAAGTAATGAGCCAAACAACACCAAAACGGGTTAATGGACGGGGGGATTCTTCGGATCAGGATTCAGAAGAGAATGGACCGTGAGTTTTACGCGTTCTTGTTATGATGTATATTGGGTTTTAACATTTTTTTTTTTTTTTTACTAGAATTGTTGTCAAGGTGGGGATGATAGGAGATGCTCAAATTGGCAAAACATCCCTTATGGTCAAATATGTGGAAGGAGTATACGATGAGGATTACATTCAGACTTTGGGGGTCAACTTTATGGATAAAACCATTCGAATAAGATCAAATCAAGTTCAATTCAGTATATGGGATTTGGGTGGTCAAAGGGAGTTCCTCAATATGTTACCATTAGTGTCAAATGAAGCATTAGCATTACTATTTATGTTTGATTTAACGCGTCAATCAACGCTAAACTCAGTAAAAGAGTGGTATAGACAAGCAAGAGGGTTTAATCAAACTGCTGTACCATTCCTTATTGGCACAAAATATGATCATTTCGAGTCATTTGCATACAAGGATAAGCAAGCTATTAGCCATCAGGCAATGAGATATGCAAAGGCAATGAGAGCAAGCCTTATCTTTTGCTCAACAAGCGAATCAATCAATGTTCAAACAATTTTTAAAATTGTTCTTGCAAAAGTGTTTGACTTGGATTGTTTAATCCCTGAACAGACTAACATTGACCAACCATTACTTATATATAAGGACGAAAGTTGGCAATCATACCATATGAACCAGCATCATTAATCTCTAATTTGCTTTTTCTTGTTGCTTCCTCGGTGTTATTTACTTTGGTTTTTCTAACGTATTTTAAAGTTTAGTTTGATCTCATCTCCCAATAGAAAAATAAAAAAAATAAAAAATAAAAAATAAAATAAAATTATTTCGACATTCCACTCCCTTCAATAAACCACCAAAAAAAATGCCATCCATTGGCCAACCATATACAGTCACTGTATTACCAGCAACTTTGGGGCACAAGAGTAGCGGTAGCAAGCGACAGAGGAGAGATAGTGTCAATAATAAGAATGAATCACTTTCCGTTTCAATCTCTTGCAAATCATCTCGAGTTACAGTTGGAATTGATAAATCTGGTATTTTGGCATTTCACTTAAGGCCTTCTTTAAGACCGTTGGAAACGATTGCATTGTCTCCTGTAAGTAGGGTGGTTTCTGTGTCACCGCCAGATCCATATACTGTATTTTCATCATCAATATTACCGGGATCCATCGACAACAGTACGAAAAAAAGAAGAAGAATATACGCATGTATTGAAGAGCGTGGGTTGATTGAGTTAAGATGCTTTGAAACCTCCAAGCAGCCTAATGACAAGGAATCGAGCTCTGAGACATTTACGCGGCAAATCGATACTTTGGCTCAGTATATCTTCCCTGTTCAAGATAGAGCACATGGAGAATTTGTTATTGTTGCATCTACATCATGCTTATTGAAAGCGTATTCTCATGATTTTGAAACCGAGTTGTGGACTCTCAAACCCAAGGCATCAAGGAGTCTGTTATTTGCCCATTTTGTTACGACGACTACTCCAAATAAGGCAACGGATGGGCTTATTGCAACTGCAAATGCTCTACAAACAAATCATACAGTTTCCCAAGGTCATGGGTTCCTTGTCCTTGTTGCTCGCAGAGATGTTGGTAAAAAGAGTATCTTGGAAGTCCGTACAATTGCAGTTGGATATTCACCACAAGATACCTTTGAGGTATCAGTATTTGAGATTGAGATTCAGTCACACGATGATGATTCTTTATTTGCATTTACAGAATCTTCGACTATTTTATATAGGCTTGCACCTCATAATTTAACTCTAACGTGCTACGATGTGTGTACAGGCAGACTTGCCAGAGAACCACAAAAGTTTAAACTAGATCATGACGACCAAGGAAGTATTTCCTTTGTTGCAGTTGGTGATAATAATCTATTACTGAGTTTGAATAATCAACTTTGCTTTATTGATGTTAAATTTGGATCACTTGTGGCTCAACTCTCAGTTCCCCGGCAACTTAAATTATTAACATCAATGGGATCTACAGTCCTTGCAATAAGTATGGATAATGGAGTAAATGAGGTTCAAGCATTGAGTATTGATACAGGATCAGGAAATCTTTTTGAATCTTTGGGAAAGGCATGTTGTACAGAGACTAGTGATGAAAACAACTGGGATTTATCATTTACTCAACTTCCTATGCCTAAATCATTAGGAATGTCATTAAATGAGTATAATTCTCAGTTTGCTGTTAAACTTGAAGCTGCAAGACAGGAGAATAAGGCAATAATTAAACAATTGAATGAATTGAGTAAAGCCAATAAAACGAGCGAGTTTCAAGATGCTGCATTTAAATTATTTTGTCCTCAAGATGATGCTAAGGATAATTCAACATCATTCAGGGTATACGATGGAGATCGGGATCATGCTGTTGATTATGGAGTAATGGTTGCAGTTGTCAATATGATATTCAGACACAAAAATGGCAAAGATGTGTGTTTGAGCAAAGATTTTTTACCTGAACGACTAGTAGTGTATTTATTAACACATCCACTTTTCCCAACGCCAGAGCTTGATGGATTAATTAATGCATTATCCCCATATCCGCGATTAGTTCGGCAAGCACTTGTAACATGTCCAAGTTTAAGTTTACAAGAGATTATTGGATCAGGATTAAAACATTCTGATGATGGAGTATTTATTGATGCAGTAAATCGACTTGTTGAAGAATTTTCACTTCAGTTAACTGGTAAAGAATTATGGATATGCTTATCAACAAGTGGTCAAGATGTTAAGCAACAAGTTGATCGAATGGTTAAATTGAGGATTGGTTGGGAAATTATGGCATGTTTTCTAGACGCTGGTGGTATTTTAGGATGGGATAAAGATACTGTTGATGAATTGACTAGGCGTGTACAACAAGAGATTAAAACATTAGAGGCAGAACAAGTATTTTTGACTCTTGTTAACGAGTCTGTTCGAAAGTTTTCGACAACAAGTAGTGGTGGTGGTGGACGACATAAGGGGTCAAAAATACTACAACAACAACAACCACCCCAGGTAATGGTTGCAAGTGATGCTAAATTACAGTCAGCATTACGACTTGAAAATGGTGGTGTTAATGTTGGTCCTGCAACAGGAGAAGAGCGACGTAAACAATTGGTACGCAGGGGACAAGCGATATCTAGAAAAGTACAGACCTACTCTGTTGAGAAACTTGTTTTGTAAAAGTAATAATAATAGAGTAAAAATGAAATGAAAAAAGAAATCCACACAAAGGCAAAAAAGAACCAAAAAAAAAAAAAACAGAAAAGCCTTATTCAGATGATGATGGCATTGCTTGACTATCATCACTAAAATGTTTAAAATTTTCAAGTAATAATTCAGTATATTTAATTGAATCAATACTCCAATCTTGTAAAATTGTTGAAATTTGATATTGATATTGTTGAAAATAAGATAATTCTTCCTTTAAACATTCACGAATTAACCAATTTCTATTTGTTTGTGATTGAATTGATTCACGATCACGATTAATATTTAATTGAATTTTCGAAATTTCTGTTGGTTTAATTGATTCACTTGGTTTTGCTTGTAATTGTTTAAGTTTTATTTCTGATGATTCAATTCTTGATTCCAATTGTGGTATATTATTTATCGCTAATTTAGCATGTCGATCAAATAATTCACGTACACTAAATAATATATCACGATGTGATTTTAATGATTCTAAAAGTCCAATCTCATAACATTTTGCTTGATCCATTAATAATTCTTGCATTGTTGTTAATCGATTTGCAACATTATCAACTCCACGATTAATTTCATCTAAATCTCCATTCTCATATACATAACATTGCCTTGATGCTTCCTTTATTGCTGATAATGTAACACTTGTTCGTAAGTATTCATTCGCAGTTCCTTGAATCCTTTTACTTAGGTGATCAATTAAAACACATAAATTGTTATAAATATCTCCACCACGTTGTACACCTTGTGATATTGTATTCATCTTTTCAGGATCATTTGTTTCATCCCATGATTCAATAAAACCTTGACTTATTATCCTTCCACGAAATTCTTCAACGCCTCTTTCCATTGCTTGCTTCTTCCAAATTTGTAATTCAGTTGGTAATGACATAAAATTTACAACAACTGATTCTTTTGAAAGTATTGGATGCCTATTTAATTGATTTAAAAATCTTTGTAATCCTCGCCGACGCTTCTCTAAAAAAGCCGCATCAGATGAAAGGTAGTGGCCATTAACTAAATAAGTATTTTCAGCACGAAACAAAAAGTCTTCCCTCTCTTTTTTTTTTTTTTAAAAAAAATCAAAACACTAAATCTTACCTGTTAATCTTTTGGGGGGTAATAATGGAATGCAACGAAATGGATACCGTTTTAATAGAAACTCCAATAACCAGACAAAGTCTTTATATCTCCGAATTACCTGTTGATCTCCGCCGCCGCCGCCGCTACTACCACCAGCGTCAATAAGGAAATCCACATGCTTAAACATAAAGACACCCTTCTTTTCTGGCACGATGGACACTTTAATAGAATCCTGTCGATTTGCATCATATACAAATTTCGGTGGTTGATATGTAAAGCCTTGATTTTCATGATGGGTATTATCGATAAAACTTGCCGAAGGTGCCTCATGATGTACCGCTGAAGGTGATGATATCACCCATGGGTCGGGTGGGGGATTATCAGTATTATGCTGTACAGGTATAGAACCGGTAATACTAGTACCAGCCGATACAGGTGGAGGTGGTGATACCGTAGCCGTCGCTGTCGTCGGTGGTCCAAGAACAGGTACCGGAAGATTAGACTTGCGAGCATAAACAGCATCTAAACTCAAGTCTTCTTCACCGTTCTGCGCCATTGCAATCAGAGCCATTGCTACATTCCATGCACCATGATCAATCTCAGCTCCGCCTGTAACAGCAACAGTTGAGAGAATTGAATCAGCTAATCCGGAATTTTCAAGACCTGCTCGGTTAAATATGTCTTTTAAACCCTCAATATCAACTCCTTGACTGGTCAACGAATGACTCTGTTCTTGCCGATATATTTCATTATACTCGGGTGGGATAAAGACACTGCCATCTGATAACAGATTACTTGCCGTCTTCCTTTGCAATGACGGCTTATTCAATCCCCACGGACTGCTGTTTGGTTCAGGTCCAAACAGACTGTCAGATCCGAATAGAGCACTTTGATCCGGGGACTGTCCAAATAGTGACATTTGGGGGGGTGTCGGTGATGATAAGTCGTTATGGTTGGCGGTTCAAGTTTAGAGAGGTGAGCCCCCTTTTTGGATAAGAATTCGCAGTGACTTGAATTACGCAGGTTCCCTTTGTAAATTAAGTCATTCCCACCACCTATCTAATTTTTGTTTTATTTTCTTCAACTTTTTCCCTTTCTCTTTAACCACCACAATAAAATGGCGGAAACAGAGTCAGCACCAGCACCTGCAGCGGCAGCTCCACCACCACCATCAGCTGTTCCAGTCCCTTTGGATCTGGTTAGATTCTCCCTTGACGAACGGGTGTTTGTAAAACTTCGCGGAGATCGAGAGTTAGAAGGACGTCTTCTGGTGAGTTCACACTTGGATTATGGTTTCGCAAACTACAACCTAGCTCATATTAACTTAACCCTTATTAGGCTTACGATTCCCATTGTAATCTCGTTCTCGGAGAAGTCCAAGAGACAATCTACGTAATGGAAGAGGAAGGCACAAATCTAAAGGTAACCAACCAATTTATGCAGCGGATACCTACATAACTATTCTAACACTACATCCTAGACCATCACAAAACGATCACCAATGCTCTTTGTCCGAGGCGATTCCGTCGTCTTGATAAGTCCTCTCTGATTGTTGTTATCGTTATATCCGTTATTTTCATTGCCTATCTTGTACATTAGTCCCAAATTCAATGTCATATTCTACCATCATCTCCACCACCATTCATTAACAATGTCGACAAGGCGCACAACTAGAGTCAGCGATTTTAGTCAGTATGTTCATAATCTATCTGTTGATAACAACAACAACGTGCAAAGGGAGATCGAGTCGCAGTTAGCTCAACTGGATCTATTAGGATTCAAATCTAGTGAGGATGATGAGCCACCACTCAGTCAGCAAGACTTGAAAGCAGGTCTGATCCATGACTGCGACGTTGATCTTGCTGCTCGTTATCTATGTACCAAGCTCGATAAATCCGGTCGTAATGAAGCTCTTATCTCTCTTTGTGGTGACATTGGCCACGTGTCTGTTGACGAGTATCAACGTGCGGTCACGACAATAAAGCAGGCTGCAAAGGACAAAGTGGGGGCCAATGTCACGAGTATTGGAGAGTCACATGAGAAACAGCTTTTACTTGTTCAGAAAAAGCGGAAACAAGAGAACCAGCCGACATCAGAAGTGAGAATTGCTGTTGTTGGTAACGTAGATGCAGGTAAATCTACAATGCTAGGGGTGCTTACCAAGGGAGTACTTGATGATGGAAGGGGTAAGGCACGTGTGGATCTATTCCGTCATAAGCATGAGCGGGAGTCTGGTAGGACGTCAAGTGTTGGGATGGAAATAATGGGGTTTGATCTAAATGGGAATGTTGTTCGATCCCCTGATCCTCAAAGGAAATTATCCTGGACAGAGGTTATAAAAAATAGCGAAAAGATTGCAACATTTGTTGATCTTGCTGGCCATGAAAAGTATTTAAGGACGACGATATTTGGCCTAATGGGCGGATTCCCTGACTATGTTATGTTGATGGTTGGTGCAAATGCCGGTATTATCGGTATGGCAAAGGAACATTTAGGTATTGCCCTGTCATTGAATGTACCAATCTTTGTGTGTATAACAAAGATTGATATGTGCCCCGCAAATGTACTCAATGAGACATTAGCCCAATTAAAGAAGCTTGTCAAGTCACCCGGATGCCGAAAAGTTCCTGTTCAAGTATCTAGTTGTGATGATATTGCTGATTGTCTTGCAACATTTTCATCAGGCAGGGTATGTCCAATCTTTCATATATCCAATGTAACTGGAGTAGGTGTGGAATATTTAACTAAATTTATCAATGGATTGCCATTATGTGGTGGCGAAGCATTTAATCAAAATGCGCCATTTTTATTTTATATTAATGAGACCTTCTCTGTACCATTTGTAGGGACAGTGGTTTCAGGAGTAATCAAACAAGGGACCATTTCACGTGGTGATTCTATATATATGGGACCTGATTCACTCGGTAACTTTATGGTCGCAAGTGTACGATCTATTGAATGGAAACGACAGCAGATTGATAAAGCAATCGCTGGACAATCAGTGGCGATTGCATTAAAACGTGTTAAACGAAGTCAAGTTCGCAAAGGGATGGTATTAACATTATATAATCCCCAATCAATACCAAAAGCACACTATGAATTCCTTGCTGAAGTACTCATTTTACAACATTCAAGTACAATTCGAATTGGGTATAATACAATGTTACATGTAGGACCAATTGCACAAACATGTAAAATTATTGATATTCAAAAACATGATTGTATTCGTACAGGTGATCGAGCAATGGTTCAATTTAGATTTACAAATCGACCTGAATATTTACAGGTTCATCAAAAGATATTATTTCGTGAAGGGAGAACAAAGGGTTTAGGAATTATTAAGCAAGTTTATTAGTATTAGTTGTATTTCTTATTGTTATTATTAGTATTGTTATAATAAAATGGAGTTCATGGCACGTGACGACGCGTCTGCGGCTGGTTTTTGTGATTTTTAATTTCCCAAGTCGCGTCCAACTACCACCGGGATGATGGATTGCTGAATCAAATTATGTCATTAACTGTGATGAGCGCACAGCAGCAGCATCATGTTGATAAAAAGAGGAAGAGGAGGACGCTTAAGGATATGTGGGGGATCAAGTCGGCAAGTCCAGCGGTTGAGGAGGAGGTGGAGGTGGTGAATGAAGCTGATATTCCTCCGCCAGCACCACTACCACGATCACCACCGCCTTCACTCCGAATAGTACTGAAGCTGCCCAGCGAGTCGCTTCGACCACTCGATACAAAGAAGCGAGTGCATCCGTTTTTCCGCAAGAGAGTTCGGCAGCAAGAACAGGAGGTCAAGACTAATGATACAACGGAGCCATCATCATTATCGTTGGCAAAATTAAACAAACACCATCTATACCATAGTCCGACAAGCTGGAATCTACATGTACGATCAATGACACCAGAGGAAGTCCAGATATGCAGGGATCGACCGAGATTTACTGTCAATAATCGACGACCCAACAGACGGGGTAAAAGGGGTATTATGAGTGCATTTGGTGAAAGTATTGCTATTACTACTACAGGTGGACAACAGGATATGGCAATAAAAAGACCACAGAGATGCGTTATGAAGTGTCAAGATATATTGGAATTAGCTACATCACAAGTCAAGGATAAGAAACTTTCTTCATTGTGTACAAGAGCGTGTAAATTATCTCCATTTGATGAGGGTAAATATGAGACTAATATGTGGATGTCAAAGTATTACTATGACTACTACGACACTATAAGTGATGGCAGATCCTCAACACCACAAACGATTGTTTATGACTGGTTAAGACAACGTCAGGACTTGAGTAGTGACAAGTCAGATCAAAAGAAGCTGACATCAATTAAGGAATCGTTAAGGAAAATGAAGAGGAAAAAGAAGAGGGAAAAGTTAATGGCAGATGCATCATTAGATGGATTTATATGTTATTCAGAAGAAGAAGGAGGAGGACAAGAAGATGAATCAACAGATGATGATGGCAGTAGGTCACAAGGTAAAAGGAACTATCTATTACTACATGGACCAATTTCAAGTGGTAAAACATCATCAGTTTATAAAGCAGCAATGAAATTAGATTTCATTGTATTTAAAGTTGATGCAAGTCAAAGAAGGAGTGCAAAAGATTTATTAAATGAATTTGGTGAAATGACAAATAATCATCTTGTTAAAAAATCCAAATCATCAAAAGAATTTAAAAGTAAAGGATTAATATTACTTCAAAATATTGATATATTATTTCAAGATGAAGTAAATATATGGGAAGCAATTGAGAAATTTTCTGCATCATCAAAGAGGCCAATTATTATGACATGTCAAGATTTATATAGAATTCCTAAAGAAATTACAGGGAATTCATTTAATAATATTGTTGAATTTAATAGATTTATAAATATTGATTGGTTATGGCTTATATGTCTTTGTGAAGGACATATTATTGAAAAATCAAATCTTTATAAATTAGTAAAATTAAAGAATAATGATATGGTTTCCGCACTTTGTCAATTACAATTTTGGTGTCAAATGGGTATTGGATCAAGATTAGGAAGTTTTGATTGGTCATTATCAAGGGAACAAATGATGAGTATGAATATCAGAGTTATGAGTAATGCAACATATCATTATGATTTAGATGATGTCGAAACTGCAGATTGGAATATTATACCGACATCACAACAACAAGAAGAAGACGACAACAACAACAACTTTTCATTAAAAGATTATGATAAATTTTGTCAATTTAGATCATGTTCTGATATAATTGATTCAAATCAAAAGCCATTAATTAAAATTGATAATTCATGGCCACCAAAGGATGAAATAATTACATTAAAAACACTTGATACCCGTAGTAATTCTACAATACTTGATGAATTATGTGAAGATTCATTTAGTAATAATGGTGCATTAGATGTTGGAATTAAATTTCTAAACTCCAAGCACATGATGTTTGACCAATATAATAATAATAATAATAACACCACCACCACCACCACCACAACAACAACAACACCACAAGAAATTCGAACAATATTGAATCCATTATCACTACCAGCAACATGGTTTAATGATTATACCCCAATCAACTCAATTGAATGCTCAACAATGAATATAATATCAACAGAATTAGCACCATTTGCAAGATTTATTGCTAGACTAATTAAAATGAGAAGTAAAATACTAAACCAGTTTAAATTTACTAGTCATGGTGGTACAATGACACGATCAATATCAAATTCATCATCAAATGATACATCAATGATGAAATCAAAATCAAATGCTGCTAGAATTATTGTTGAAAATCCTGATATATTTCTTTCCACCGGTTGGTAAAGAAAAAAAAACAACTTTTATATTGGTGGTAATGTACTCCGACATATAGGACATTGTAATCTATATCTCATCCATGATTCAAGACAAGGAGTATGAAATATATGATTACATGGAGTTTGCATAAATAATTTATTATTACCATTGTTTAAATGTAAATTTAATGGTTGCATACAAATAACACAATCATCACCATCACCAATTGTTTGCTCTTCTTGATCATAATTTATTTTTTTATGATAATCATATGTTTTTGGTAATAATTGAATTGGTATAAACCATCTTGGTCCTAAAACTTGCTGTGATTTTATTATAATAATTTGAATCCATACAAATCCAAATAAAATGAAAAACCACCTTGTTGATAAATTATATGAAAAGATATTTTCTTTACTAAAATATAAATAAAATCCGGGCATAATTCGAATAATACTTGTACAAATTACATAATAAAATGTAAATGATTTTCTTGTACCACGTATTGTATTTCGATAAATTTGTGGTATTAAAAAACTATTACTTGAAAGGATTAATATATTTATTAATATATTCCTCATACTTGTTGTCCATGAAAATGAATTCAATATTAGAATTATTGTACCTCCTAGTGTCATGCAATATGTGGTGTATATTTTGCTTACACTCATTGTCTCTGGAGGAGGAGCAGGGGCAGGAGCAGGAACTGCACTAGCTGGTATAGGGAGCTCTTGCTGTTGTTGCTGCTGCTGCTGCTGCTGTGCCGCCGCCGCCGCCGCCGCCGCTGTTGCTGCTGCTGCCTGACGTTCAGGAAACTGCGCTTCGTAAATTGACATTAAAAATCTCATTTCAAAAGCTGAAACCAACAAGAAAAAGAAGAATACACCAGACATGTAAATTAAAAAAGTTGGTTCAATATAAATTGCACTTGTTAAAAATGCTAAACAAAATATTCCATCATTTAATGTCATTATACCAATTGTCCAAATTGAAACACGACATAAATTTGATGGTGTATCAATACGTGAAATTTGATCCATTGATAAATAAATTTGTAATATACATAATATTGTTGAAATTAATCCAAATTTATGAATTTTTTCCCAATATATTTCAATTTTGTCTCCATTCGCTTTACCTTTAAATCTACTACCACAATTTGTTGAATAACCAATAAAATTTACTTGAATTGATGGTATTGGTTTCTTATATGGACGTCCAATTGGATTCCTTAATTCTTCTTCTAGAATATTTGCTTCTAATGGTGTCATGTGAATCGGTTTCACTTGTCCATATATTATATATTCACATGGTATATATAATTTCCTTCTCATTGTACTTTCTGCACCATCATATTCACTATTTGATAGTAAAAGATCTCCATCATATGATTGTTGAATGTCTTTAATATGCTCTTCAAGTCCCCCAACAACTGCATCTCGTGTCAAGTTAAATGCAACTTCCCTATCATAATTATTCGTATAGAATCCCATTGGTGCAATTAAAAATGGTAGTGCACCAAATCCACAATATTCCTTTGAACTTGTTGATAGAATGATCCTTCCTTCATCAACAAGGTGAACTCCATTCATTTCAAGTCCAACAATTGTTTCATCATCAGCTCCGAGAATTTGCAGGTTCGCATCAAGTAATTGTACTTTTTTAGTATCCCATAAACTAGTAGCAGCTCGTTGTTGTAATGATGATCTTGTAAGATATAGTGAAGCTGATCCATCCCATTCTCCAGATATATTATGAGTAAGTTGTATATCAAACGGAGATGATAAGTTCTTTTCCAACCTAGTCTCATGATGCGGTTCTATAAAATCTTGTAACTGCCATGATCCTGAACTTAATATACTGGTAATATTTGAATACAATGTATATGAACCCTCATCACTTTTACTAATAATACCTGAATTCCACAATTCAATTCCATCCTTCTCAACAATCTCTGGAACTAATGGCCAATTAATACCTGTAAGATTAACTTTTGTTTCTTGTCCATCATCATTACTTAATACTGTAGCATTCTTTAATGTATATACATTCTCAAGTTGGGTATTTATATATTCAAATACTTTTGATTGATTTGCTGGATAATTACTAGGTAACATAAATAATAGTAACAGCGCAAAGAATACCAGAGCTGCTGGTCCTGGTGCAACTGCCACCATATCTCATAATTTCAATTCTTTGTTATTTCTTCTTTCTTGGTGTAGTATTTGTCCAAAAGTTGTTGGGATCAATCAAAATAATTAATTTATTCAACTTGCAGCTAACTTAAGTTAACCTTGCGATCGATGCCCCTAGTCTCAATTCAGCATAGTGCCACGCTCATCTGTCAAAATCAATCCGATACCAAGTACAATGTGGGGTATATACAGAACAATATACTCAAAATATCTCTCTCTCCAATTTCTAGTACAATACAAGTATATAAAAAGACAAATCAAACATTTCTTTTTTACAATTACACATGTATATAAATCAAATAGAATCGTTAACTCTAAAAAAAGCAAAAAAAAAAATAAAATAAATCAATAATCATTTCACCAGTATCCCAGAAAAGAAAAGAAAAAAAAAAAAAAAGAAAAATTTATATTTATTTCTAGGTATGCGTTGTCGTCGTCGTTGTTGTCGTCTTCATGGTCTTTTGTTGTTGTTGACCAACATTTGGGGGCTGGCTTAATTGATCACATCGTAATCGTAAAGCTTGAGCCATAACCGGCATTATCGGCCATACAATAGATGATTCAAGAGCAACTGCAACTGTTTGAACGAGTAATCGACTCAGAGTTGCTGGTTCTTGTTGTCTACCATTATTGTCATTGTTATTAATATCATCTCCTCCTATCTTGGCATCATTATTATTGTCGCTCAATGAAAGGTTGCTCAGTTGTAGATATATATCAATCACTGATTGCTCAGATGGTGAGATTGACTCTCCAGATTCATTGTTAACCTTTTCTGCTGCTGCTGTTGCTGCTGCCGCTGCTGCTGCTTTTTGATTTCTTATTGCTGAACTTGAACTCAAGTTACCTAATAATCTGAGAACTAAATCTCTGCATCCAACATAAAGTGCCCTTTCATCATCTTTAAGTTTCATCAACATATGACGATTCTTATAAACAAATCCATCATTACTTCCTTCAAATGTACTACTCAAATCTCTTAAATTATGATCATCTATACCATTGACTTGGGTATTTGATTCGTATCCAATCTTAATTTCAAGTCGACGAATATACTCTGAAAGGATTAGACTTGAATCAAATAGCAAAAATGTAAGTTGAATAAAATTCTGACGATTGATACTCTTTGCATCTGCTTGTCCACATTGCTTATCAAATAGTGAAACTCCTTCAGCTGCAACAAATGCTGCCCATGGTAGTTCTGCATTATTCAATTCAGACACTGCCTGGCCCATAGCGATAAAATCTCGACTCCAAAATAGTTCCTTAACTCTTGAATAATCAATGGCTAACCTAAGTTTAGCAAAGTTTAAATTCCAAATTGCATCACTCATCATTGGTCCATATTGTGTCGATGGCATCACAGATGCATAAGGGCTCAAACTCCATATTGCCTGCCATCCTTGTAAAGCAATTTCAATTTTTCTTCTCATCACTTGACTATTCCATTCACGTGATGATTGCATTGATTGAATGTAATGATGAATGCCATACATGAGTGAAACAATTGTAAATCCTGGAATTGGAAATATATGAAGATCATCAACAGATTCACATTCCATTAATGACTTTATTACACTCCTGATATCTAATCCATAAATTGCCATCTCTGTTGATCCTTGTGCTTGATATTCAGCAAGTAATGGAGACCATTCTTCAGGTGTTCGTGCATTCCATAAAAATTCATCACATGGACTACCACATCCGATATCTTCAATTTTAAGTGCTGGATCAATATTAAAATCAACTGCAAGAAGTGAACTCACAACATGTACAGCATGGAAAGTTCGTATACGTGTTTGACACTCTACAAAGCATTCCCATTGTGATTTTATACTTTGATCAAGTTGAGGCCTATTAGTAGGAGGTAGATGTAGCATTGCTGATCGCGATAACGAAACAACTGCTGATGTTTGAGCAACTGCAATTTCTGCTGTTACAGGATCACCACAGAATAATCCATATATAACTCCAAGTATAAGACATTGAATAAGCCAGACAGGAGTTGGGTCAACCTTGTCAGTTTCCTTTTCATTTTCCTTAGCACAACTACCTATTGATAATGGGTCGAGTGTATGAGTAGCACTTTGTCGTTCAACATTTTGCCTTAATCTCCGAGATTCTAAATATACATGTATACTTCTTCTCGATGTCTCAAAGATATTGCGGGCAATTGCCGGTTCATGTTCGTATAAAGCACCAATCGCTGCCATTGCTAATAATAATGGAGCATTATCCTCATCAAATACATAGGTAGGTGGAATGAATGGAAGATGTCGATCAAAGTCTCGGCTATATGCATTCAAAAACCTTTGCAATTCAATAGTACTTGGTAATTGTGGTTTGGAAATTGTCGTAAAGGGTGTCGGAGTAGCTAGACTTGCCAATAAGTGTAATCTAATTTGAGGTGTAACCTTAAGACCAGTATTATGTAAATCATCAGAGATAAGATTAAATACTGAATGCTGACTATTTTGTGGAAGATGATTACTATCAAAGTTAAGTAATCCATTATCGGAAAATATGGACTCTGACCAATCGTCGTGAATGTCTTTAAACAATTCTGGGGGAATGTGGTTATGCTGTGGTCGGGTATCATAGCTTGTTGACTGAGAAGAGCCAGTTAATGCAGGATTCCTATCAAACGGGTTGACATTACTATTTGCATGGACTTGACTAGCAGTTGTGGTTGGAGGCGTTGGAATTGCAGTGCCATCTCTAGTCATTGAAATAAACGAATCAGTCGTCTGAGGAGATAAGCTTAATGGTGGTGTAACAGGTTGACCATTATTTGTTGTACCATTAGAATTATTATACCTTCCACCATAGTTATTATTTTCACCACCAGATTTGTGAGTTGGGAAATCTTGAACAGGTCCAAGTACATAAAACTCATTACCTGCAGGACCGAAAACTGCTCCAGGAGCAGGAGGGGGAGGAGGAGGAGCCATATTTTCCTGAGGGGTGCTATTATTATTCGTACCATAAGTATCGTGGTATGTTTCATAATCTGATTTGAAGAGATCCTGATTAAAGTTGATACCGCTAGTTGCCGTTGGAGTTTGAACATGATTATCATTATCATTATCCATAGATTGATGATGATGATGATGATGGTGGTGCGGCTGATGGTGATGTTGCTCCTGTTGAACTGCGTTTCCATTGTCAATAGCGAAATTCATATATTGCGCATCAACGCCAGAAAAGAAGCTTGAAAAATCATCCAATTCTGAATTAAACAAATGATCATGTATGGGATTATTATTATTATTATTGTTGTTATTGTTGTTAGATTCAGGAATAGATGATAAACTACCAAATCTTTGGGTCTGAGGGAAAAAAGTGGCTGATGCTTCAGTATCCAAGGAGAGGGGAGTAGACTGGGTTGTTGCAGTAGCAGTTGGGTATGGAGTACCAGGAGTTGCAGTAGAAGGAGCAAAAGAGGATGAATCAAGAAGTGCAGGATTTATAAAAAGGGGAGAAAGAGAAGTTGAATCGTTTGGGCTGAGAGATGATACATCATCAGCGATATCAGACATATAGACTGTAGGACCTAGTTGTGGAGTACTAAAATCGACAATGCTAGGGCCCAAAGGAATTAAAGAGCTAAGTTGCTGACGAATATCAGCAGCATCCTTAATTGATGTATAAGAACTTGCAGTTTGTGCAGAAAAGGAGGCAGCACGAGGACGACGATTTGATGAAAGTCTAACAGCTGAAGACCTTTTGAGGACAGGATTATTAACAGCTGAGGAAGAAGCTGAAGAAGATGCAGGAGAAGGAGTGCTATTTGCTGATACAGGAGCACCAGTATTTGCAGCTGTGGTAGAAGTACTTGAATGAGAAACTCTTCGACGTACATCAAAAGATACTCTTGAAGAGGTTGGACGGGTACTAGCTTCACTAGATGAATGGCGAGAAGTAGTACTAGCCCCACTGGTTGATTGTTTACGTACACCCTTTGTACGACCAGAGGGATAAGATGCATGAAGTTTCTGTTGGTGTCTCAGGAGAAGATCCCTAAATGATAATCTAATTAGCAATTGAACAAAAAAGAATAAAAGGTCCTTCCTTTCCTTACCTTCTAGCAAAGCACCGTTCGCACACGGGACATTGAAAAGGTTTTTCTTTAGTATGAGAACGTTCATGGCGTTTAAGATGCTCAAGACGGGCAAAAGAACGCGTACAAGTTGCACAAACATGAGGTCGAGGTTTTGTTGTTTTGACAACATAAGATTTCCGAGGGATATTTGTAGCCCCTGGAGCACCTGGAGCACCATATGGATCAGTCGGTATGGATCCACCTGATGGTGGTGGCGGATATTGTTGTAAATTATCGTCAGACATCACCTTTAAGATCCTGGCAGTACCTTCTTACTGCTTTTGTATAATAGAAAGACAAAGGAACTTTAAAAAAAAAAAAAAATTTTTTCCTCGTTTTCTTGGAGATTAGTCTCCTAATAACTGGGTCGCCTGTTTTAAACCTTTTGGTGGTGTGGATTTGGAAACGACCTCGTGGGCTAAGAAAAACTAAACCTTTGAAGGCAATTTGAAAAGTACACAGGAGTAGGTGAGAGATAATGACCCGACCGGTCAGGAGAGAACAACCACCTTGTTGAATATTGCTATTCTTGTTGTTGTTGTTGTTGTTGATTGTTCAAAAAGGAGATGAGCTTTGAAGGATGGAGGGGTGAGGAGGAGGGGGATAGAAAAAGGGAAGCAACCCAAATATTAAACACAATCAAAGTTTTTCTGATGAAGCTCAACTTTTACTTAGTGTTGTAGAAGCAAGGACAAAGCACAGCAGCAGCAAAGCAGCAGCAATGACCCCAGCTAACTTAAACTTTTTTTTTCCTTAAAACTTAAAAAGTTTACTTTACTTTTGCTTAGTTTCTTTTCTCGGCTATTGCTCTCGCCGCTTTAGTCAATCTAGCTGACTCCCACAATCTCCTTCTGGTTTAAACCCCCATTTACTTGGTTTTCTCGGTTCCTAGAAGTCTATTTTAAAACTTTTTTATTCTATTAAATATTCACATTTCTAGTTTACGCGTGTTAATAGGCATGGCATTCACAATCAACCATATACTGTAATATATTAGGAGAATTTTTTTTTTATTTATTTAATTTTTTTTTTTTGATTAGATAATTGAATTGTGTCATCATTCATCTACTAGTAACTGGTAATCCAAGACGCCTTTCCTTTTTTTTTTTGTTGAGCAAGGTCCCCCATACTCTCTGCTGCTTTTTCTTTTTTTGTTTCTTCCACTTGTAATCCGATTTGGGCAAAAACGCTAGTTTTAGTGAAACTAAACCTAAAGAGACAAGAATCAACTTACAACTACAGCCGGTGCAAAGCCCTATTACTTTCAACCCCGGATGCTCATCCCGTATAAATCAGCCTTTCTATGCTTATCCCCATCTGGAAATTGATTTACAGCTAGTGCCCAGACCGAGACCCCAGATTTTCAATCAAATTTTGTTCACACAAACAAACACCTTAAATCTTGCATGGGAGCCCTAAACCCAATATCTTATTGGCATTTGTTCTTTTAAAAAAACGTCAACCCTAGCTACCACCCCTGTGACTTGGAGCCAATAAAGAAAATTTTAAACTTCAAAGTGACAATCAATAAGCTCATCTCCCCCAATACAAATCCGGGGTTGAAACGCCGCATTCGGTTCGGAATATTTCTTTTTCTGGGCAAAACAATTGAACCGCCGGTTCCTATTTGAGGTTTGTTATCAACCCCGCCACATGTGTTCGCGCACTGCGCTTACTGTAGACCCATGTGTTCCTACTGATCTCTCTACGTGCTTAAGAAATTGCAAGTTGCTGGTTATATACATTCAAGTCTTTTAGTAGGATGCTCATAACAAATCGTAATTCTCTCTTATTTTTTTTTTTTTGGGCAGAGGAATCAACATTTCATCATATTTTTGCCACCCAATTTCTGAGCTAACAAAAAAAAGTCAGCAGGTACGCCGCGCTCCCCTGGCAATGTGACAGGCCATTGGTTCGGGACATTGCCTAATTAAGAAATTATGGGGTTATCCCTATCCCGTCGCCCCAACCCATCTTATTTTTCTTTTTCAACTCGTCAACAAACAAAACAAAAACTTGTGGAGGATCTGGTCTCGGTGCTCTGTATTTGTATTAGCGTAAAAGTTAATTATGCTAATATAACTTTTTGCCTTTACCATTAATCTAACCCTTCGCAAAGACTGTAAAATTGACCATTGTTTATTCATCTCCGCGGTGTATCCGACGTCAAAATCTTCTTGATTGTTGTTGTTCTTTTATCTTTTTGCCCCACATGAAGATCATTATTACCATTTATCCGATGGGCCCCACTAAAAAGCGATAAATTAATACGGATTTTATAGGATAGATAACATGAGTAGAGTTTGTAGGATAAGGCTAAAACTGATTGGGATTCTGGAGAACAAGGAATGTACCTCTTTTTTTTTTTTTTTTTTTTTTTTTTTCCTCCCTTAAAACATTGTAATAATAAATATGATGCAAATCCCACATGGGTTTGGTTTTTTTTTGCTACATTCTGTCGCCCTTGGTTACCGGCTTTTTGAAGTGGTAAAAGTCATACGCCACAAAACGATCTTATTCCATTCAAAACCTCGCCCAAGGGCCCTTTTTCATACTAAAAATTGAAAAACTCTGGCACTTAATTTCCAGAATGTTTTTACATTTCAAGTTTTTCTTCAGTGCTTCGTTTTCTCTCCCCCACGTTGTAGAAAGTGACCCCCATATGGCTCTACTTGTTGTCAACAGCATATTTTACTTATGCACCCTGCAGTATTTCGCACATGTTTTTTGCTGACCCCCAAAAAGATAAATTTCTATTGAGTTTTCTTTTACTTTTTAACTTTTTTTTTTTTTCCTTTATTTTCGAAAAACTTTATAGCAAATAGAGATTGACAAGTCTAAACTTAGTAGAGTAGAATCGTCAGTTTTTTTTTTTTTTTTTCCTTGTGGGTGAAGTACGGAGATGACCGTGACTGCCTGGATCGCGTCTATTGGAATAGTATTTTTTTGCCGATGAAGAACATGATGCTACTTTCACGAGT